>JAGDQP010061107.1:0-12096 GCA_022664845.1 Lepisma saccharinum
GTATATTCTATAGAGTTCTCTTGAAATGGCTGGCTTACATAAAATATAGTCACATTGCCAAGGAGTGAGTTCCTGAACAAAGACAATTCAATTGCCCTACGTCATTCCTGCTTGGGTCTACTTTGAGATGTGTTAATATCCTGCCTATAGGAGCAAGTTTTCTCCAAAACTTCAAGCAGTTATTGAACAGATATAGAACAAAGTTTCACGTGAATCTATAAAGAATAGACTTAGTAACGGCAATGAGTGGGTGACAAGTATAAAAAAAGGACAAACTGAATTCATACTGAGTGCAAGATGACAGTTATTTAATTTCTTTTTGTATGTGAAATATGTCTTAAAGAATGTTCCAAGTTAAATTGTATTTCTCTTTATATAATGTAAAAGTGACAAGAAAGTGTACAAGTGAACTATAGAATCGGTAGCTGTATTCGCAACTATATTACATTGTATTCAGACATTATTCTAAGAGATCTAAAGCGACATTTTGTCTTTTTGAAGGGTAAAAGTGTTGTGTAGGTTTTTGCTTGAAATAAATACTAGGAAAAGCATTCAAGGTATTTTTTTCTTTTAAACTAAAGATGTGATTGATTTCTTGTTATATAAATCTTTTAGTGTGTGACAATTTTACTCAATCAATAGTCTAAATATTTTTTGCCACCACACAGTTACCCAGGAAAACAACCTGAAACTCTCCAATTGATTCTATTCATATTAGGACTAGATTCTTAAAAACAGTAACGTCGACGTAACTTAAATGGTGAAGTAATGTACACGCATATTAAGTATTTTGCAATACTTTTGAAAAAATAACAAATGGAAACATTCAAGTTCGCGTTTTCTTTCATGGAGCCTAAGAAAGTATCCATAAGAATAATTTATTAAAGACTGTTAGTTACAAGTTTGAACAGAAAACTTACATTTAGGTTAGGTATATGTCTTCTTAAACGAAGCATTAATATGACTTAACAATGCACAAATGTCTAGGAGATGATTTTTGTATTGCTATTTTTACAAATTAAGATTCAAAGTTTACGATAAAGAGACCATAACAGTTTTCAGCAATATGTTTTTGATTACAAACTTGTTTCTTTCGGACCCCAGCAAGAGTTTAAAATACAAATCTTTTATGTTGCCATAGGCAAAACACGCTAATTCCTCATAAACGTTTTCACTGCATAATCTTAGCTAACAACCATTTACAAATACAATCATGTATAACAAATAATACGGGAATCTTTGATTTCATGATTACCGGCCACTCACTGGCTTCTTGCCCGATATCGTATACTAACCGCTCCCCTTGATCGTCAAAGATTAACTAAATGAAAGACCGACAAAACAAACCTCCTATTGCCTTCATATACTATCTTCTCTTAAGAAAATATATTTACAGGAAGCTTCTCACACAAGTTTGAGACAAGTCTGGCTGCATCAAACGCTTTCAACCTTTTTCCCGTTTTCTATTTTAATCCTTTGTGGAAGTAGGCATCTTCACTTAACCCTAGATTTTTTATCATTGGCAGTAGCTACATTAAGAACTTTTCGCTGCAGGTTAGAAACAATTCCCTGTAGCAATTGAACATTGCCAATACTTTATGATGGGAGAACTTGTAGTGGACATAGTTATAAGATGCAAAGATGTGAAAATGACATTCACAAAATGAAATCTAAACAATGTATTATCTCATAAAAAGTTTTCACGGAAAGTCGTCTGTCACCTGTTACCTTCAGTTTTGTATAGCCCTCTCACCAAATATTTTAGGGCATACTGTCATGCTCTCACTCTGAAGAAGTCCCTTTTAGCTTACCGTTTGAATGGTGTATTGTATTCCGATGTCTATTATGATCTTTTGCCTTATTAACAGAAATTAAGACGGGGAAACTTAAATTCACTTCTCAGCGGGCATTCATTGACCCCTTGGCCGATGTCGTATAGAAATTCTTCCCCTGAAAATTCACCATTAATTCAAGCGAAAATAAGATGCGCAAAACAAAGGCGTAGTGGTTTTCATTTAGTAAATCTAATATTCTGAACTACATCTCATACAGTTTTTTTGCTAGCACCTTTTTGCACCTTGCAGTTGCAAGCAAACCGACATGGCTTCGTACTTATTGATTTTTGAACAAACAACAGTTAAGACGGGAAATGTACTTTAGTCCTTACCGGAGATTGAATGCTGTGTCCTCTGATAGCGTATACATTTCATTCTCGCGCTCTGCCAAATCCAACATTGCTTCAGGAAATACTTTTACTAGGCCAATGCAATGTCACAATCTGAGTTTTGAAGCGTAATTGTTATTCGGAATTTTTATTTGTAGAAAAATATAACAAAATTTAAACTTTATGAAACTTTATTAAACTTTAAACGGATTCTTATTTGTTTATTACGGGAAACAGTCTGATTGCTTCTGTTACCAACTCCTTCTGTACCTCTCCGTGTGAATTTTAGACTTTCTCCGCGTAGCAACAATTAAGGGGCTGTAGGTTCAGTCCTCCTCGGCAACACCAATCAACATTATTCGATAGCTTCCCGTAAACCCCGAACACTGTTCCTACAAAATAATCTTGTTAATGTGTAAAATACGAATTGAAAATTCATATGTAACTTCTTAATTTCAGGTAAGAGGAATGCCGAAAAACAAAAATCGAACTTGTATTTTAAAATTTTCTTATCAGGTAGAAATAATTTTGATATAAACAAAACAAACCATTTGAATTGCAAGAATTAAATAATTTTATATTGTAAGAAAAACTTATATGTTCAAAATAATTAAACTTGTACTGCCACAAAAAATCTTATCACGTGAAATTAAGAAGCAAGAAAAGTAAAGTTGTGAGAAAATTACAAACATAAAAACAAACTTGTATTCTGACAAAATGTTTTTCATATGTTCGGAATAAACAAAGTTCGAGGTACGATCAAAATATTTTAGTGTAACAATTTTCTCCCATTGTAACAAAAAATTATGTCCCGCAAACAACAACACTTTGTCAAATGTAATTTGAAAAGACAAACTTCTTAAGTAGCAGGGGATCTGTATTCTAGTACGATACGTTTTTAATCTTAAGTTACTTTGTCTCAAATAATTTCATATACGTACGGGAAATGAGTATCTAGTGCCTCTCGGCAACGCCACGAGTCATCTCACGTCAACCGTCTATACCCCTGGTCCCGTCAAGCCAGCGAGAACGTTTCACTCTTAGGTTGTGTTACTAACACCTCATCTTGAGCGACATAACATATGCAACTCTGCAACACTGTCAAGGCATCGCCGGCTACGATCTCCCAGCGCCTTCCCACTTCGTCATCGTAGCATGTATTTCGGCGAACAAGCTTAGTTGATCTTTTCCCCGCTGTGGCGCTACTTACAGGCAATGGACAGTTTGACAAAAAATAACTATCAGCATGTAACTGAATGTAACTTTAACAAGTTTACTGTACTGTGGTTAAGTAAAAAGGTTTTCATATGAGTCGTTCACGCGCGACATGTGTAGGCAACAGTTTCACAAAAGTCTCTTTCGTTTTATAATGAAATTATGGTGATTAATTTTCCGAAAATGTTCAATTCTTACAGAACAATGCTTAAGAAACGAAGGTTTATTGTAAGAAATTTAAAAAAACAATCCCTTGGAGAACACAATTCACTAATTTGCAGATTAAAATTGTGTGAAATTAGTGTGCAGCTGAAACAGATGACATATAATTCAACTTAACATTTTTTTAGTGCACCACACAATATTCAACCAAAAATGCTCATTTGGCATAAACAGCTTATAGCCTCAGTACTTTACGGCAATCACGATGCCTATATCTTCGCAATATACTTATGATGTATTTCTTTGTCACATATAGGACTATATAGAATGAAATTAGCATCTACTGCTTTTCTGGGAATTTGAAGTTCGAAAGAGTTCAAGGTACAAATCATGTTTCATTCCATACTCATCCAAAATAAATGCGACTCAACTCCTTGAGCTTGATATACAAATGAAATGCGTCAGATGTTACCTATGTGCTATCCCTCGAAAGAACTAGCATAGATAATGTATTTTGTAAAGAAAGCGTATTACTTTCTGGCCAGCTATGTTTAAGGAACTTTGCTGTTGTATTTCTTCCTTTTTACAATTTCCTCATATTTGCAGTATCCTACTTTGGAAAACCATACATTGTAACTGAGTAAGTCATTATTCCCCGCACAACAGAGAAATATTTTAAAAATATTTCCTGTGCCAAATAAGGAAACATGATATTTTCTGCATCACATTTAATTTCCCAAATATACTGTTAAATCATTTAGATAATTGTTTAAAACCATTAAAAAAGTCCATAATACTAGTATTTCCCACACATTTTAAAAGCTTATTTTATCTAATATAACTCACAAAAATAATTTTAAATATTTATGTAATATTTTCTTATATTTTGGAAATGTTAAAAGGTTTTCGTTACACTAAAACAATGGAAATCTTATAACTTAAGAATATTTCCAAACCTCTTAAAATCATATCTGAACATAAAATATTATTTTTCTAGAGTATTCATAAATTTTTAAAATATGGCTACTAGAAATATGCTTTAAAATATTTTTAAAAAATAATAAAATATACGTGTTGGAAATGTTGCGTATATCATTTAACGAATACAGTATTACCGGAAATAGTTTTAACATATTTTAAGAATACTTCTCTGCTTTCAGGCACTGTCATTCTAGCGTGCTCGCTTTCTGAGTGTGATCACGGGTTCAGTACCTGCCGAGGTCCAATGAACGGAGTGTGTCGAATCTCACTTTACCAAAAACTGTAGGTCTCTTACTTAGAAGCTCTCCAGCTCGTTTAGGATGTCATGTCAGTTCAATCAATGGAAGTAAGGTTTTATTTGCCACCGAAAGGGGGAGGAAGAAATTATAGGGTAATGTTTACAGGATGTGCTATTTGCATGCGTATTTCAGTATCTCATACTCCGGGGCAGCGCCAGATAGGCAATAGAGAACTGAAGCCCCCTAAATGAACCTTAGCTTCCTTCTAGATTCACAGTTTTATTTTATACTTGTCAAAAACTTCAGTCGGGCTCCCGACTTCTTCAGATGTAATATTATAGCCTCCCCAACCACTTTTACCCAGGCACTGTCGCTGCTCATAATTTAAAAATAAATATATAAATTAAAAACGGGCCACACAGCGGTAACAAGCATAAAAAGCTGAGTTAGGACTGAAAATTTGGTCCATATTGGATTAGACTGGAACTGGGCGATAGAGTTTTAAGTGTTCGCTTTGACTGACATTGATTAAACAATCCAGTATGGCTAAATATAGAGCTCATTGGATAGCACCGATGCGGTCATGAGACACGAGAAAATCAGTGGTACCTGAATAATGTTGAATACAGTTTCCGCTTTTAAAAAAGGAACTTGCTAGTCAAACATTGTGAGATGTAATATGCCCGTACGAAATAATTTTTTCATAAATATTTTGTGAAAAGTGTTTTCCCGCCATATAGGAAAACAGGTAAGTGACGGGAAAAACACACGAAGTGACGGGAAATTTTCTCCCCTTTTCCTCCCCTACAAATAAACCCTTGAAAGCAACTATCAAGTAAATTGATATGTTAGTAAAGGATTGTTTTTACAGCTAATTGTAGTGTTCCTTGTGAATACGTTGATTTTCATTTTATTTTAATAAATTGAGGTTAAGAAACAATTCCATTTTTGTGGGATAGTTAGCAAAACAAAAATTCATTGTTCTGTTCATATATATAACATTTTCCAGCTTTCCAACTCTGTTTACAGCTAAGAAACCAGCTGAATGCATCGTAGGTTGTATTGCCTGTAAGTAGCGCCACAGCGGCCATCAAGAGAACTAGGTCGTGTTCGCACATTTGAAGCGTATGGGAAGGCGCTAAGAGATCGTAGTCGGCGATGGTCAAGGCAACACTGCATACCACTAGTAGTATAACAGTGCAACACTCCACAAAACACTATTTTTTATTTTTAATGTCACATTTTTTCCAGCTTTCATCAGGATGTGACAAACTAATATATTTTATTTTTCATTCTAAGTTAGCAGCTTGTAAACTCGTAAGTATTGCACTGTTATACTACTACCAGTATGCAGTGTTGCCTTGACACTGTTGCAGAGTTGCAGCTATTATGTCGCCCAAGATTAGATGTTACTAACATAACCTAACAGTGAAACGTTCTCACTGGGTTTACGGCAGCAGGGACATGGAAGCTTGACGGAAGATGATTCGAGGCGTTGCCGAGAAGAGGCAGATATTCATATTCCCATATGTACACGAAATTATTTGAAAGTTTTATAGGAGATAGTGAAATTAACCTACAATGAAAAGCGGACCGTACAAAAATATAGTTCCTTGCTGCTTAAGAAGTTTCTCTTTTCAAATTTACATTTGACAAAGTGTGCTTGATTGTATGACAGATTTTTGTTGATACAATGGGATAAAATTGTTACACTAAAATATTTTGATCGTACCTCCAACTTTGTTTATTTCGAACATATGAATATTATTTTATCAGAATACAAGTTTATTTTTTGTTTGTAATTTTTTCAGAACTTTTGTTTTCTTGTTTCTTAATTTCACGTGACAAGATATTTTGTGGCAATGCAAGTTTATTTATTTTGAACATATCAACATTCTTATGGTACAACACAAAATTGTTTAATTCTTGCCATTTAGCTGTTTTTTGTTTATATCTAACATTTACCTGATAAGAAAATTTTAAAATACAAGTTCGACTTTTGTTTTCTGCATTCCTCTTATTTGAAATCAAGTAGTTACATATGAACTTTCAATTCGCATTTTGCACATTAACAAAAATGTTCCGTACAAACAGTGCTCGAAGTTTACGGGGAGCTATCGGATAGTTTTGTCGAGGACAACTGAACCTAGAGCCCCTTAACTGTTGCTGATTGAAGGAAGCCTACAATTCACACGGGGACGTACAGAAGAAGTTGGTAACAGAAGCAATCAGGCTGCTTTCCTGTAATAATAAAAAAATCGTTTTATAAAGTTTAAACTTTAGTTACACTTTTCTACAAATACAAATTCCGAATTAGAATGACGTTTTCAAAACTCAAGTTGTGACGTTATATTGTCCTAGTAAAAGTATTTCCTGAAGCAATGTTGGATTTGACATAGGAGGGGTAACTTGTATACTCTATCAAAGAACACAGCAATGAATGCCCGGTAAGGACTAAAGTATGTATTCCGCCTTAACTATCGGTCGTTCAAAATCAAAGATAAATACGAGACCATGCCACTTTTCTTCCAACTACAAGACGCAAAAGACGATAACGAAAAAAATTGTGTGAGATGTCATTTAGAAAGTTAGGTTTACTAAATGAAAACCTTACGTCTTTGTTTGCACATCTTATTTTCCTTTGAGTTAATGCTGAATTTCACGGGAAGTAATTTCTATACAATATCCACCAAGCAGTCAATGAATGCCCACTGACAACTGAATTTAAGTTTCCCCGTCCTAATTCCTGTTATTGGAGCAAAAGCTCATATTAGACACGTGAATACATTACACCATTCAAACGTGAAGCTAAAAAGAACTTCCTTAAATAACAGTATTACAGCTTGCCCTTAAATATTTTTTGAGAGGGCTAGGCAAAACAGGAGGCAAAAAGAGACAGAAGACTTTTAAGAAAACTTTTTATGAGATATTACATTGTTTAGATTCTAGGTGATCTTTTCATTTTGTGAACGTCATTTTCACATTTTTGCTTTTTATAACTATGTTCACTACAAGTTATCCCATCATAAAGTATTCGAAATATTCAATTTCTACAGGAATTGCAGCGGAAAGCTCCAAATATAATTACTGCCAGTGATAAAAATCTTTGGTTAAGTGAAGATTAAACACAAAGATTAAAATAGAAAACGGGAAAATGGATGAAAGCGTTTGATACAGCCAGACTTGTCTTAAACTTGTGTCAGAAGCTTCCTGTAAATATATTTTCTTAAGAGAAGATTTGGTATATGAAAGCAATAGGAAGTTTGTTTTGTCGGTCTTTCATTTAGTTAATCTTTGAAGATCATGGGGGACCGGTTTCTATACGATATTGGGCAGAACCCGGTAACCATGAAATCCAAAAATCCCGTATTATTTGTTACACATGATTGTATCTGTAAATGGTTGTTAGCTAAGATTATGCAGCGAAAACGTTTATGAGGAATTAGCGTGTTTTGCCTATGGCAACATAAAAGATTTGTATTTTAAACTCTTACTGAGGTCCGAAAGAAACAAGTTTGTAATCAAAAGCTTGTTGTTGAAAACTGTTATGGTCTCTTTCTCATAAACTTTGAATCTTACTTTGTAAAGATAGCAATACAAAAATCATCTCCTAGATATATGTGCAATGTCAAGTCATATTATAATGCTTCGTTCAAGAAAACAAATACTTAACCTAAATATACGTTTTCTGTTCGAAATTACATCTAACAGTCTTTAATACATGATTCTCATGAATAGTTTCTTAAATTTCATTCAAGAAAACGCGAACTTGAATGTTTTCCATTCGTTATTTTTTAAAAGTATATAAAATTCTTAATATTAGTGTACACCATTAAAGTTACGTCGAGGTTATTCCTTTTTAAAAATCTCGTCCTCCTAGAAAAAAAGTAATTGGAATCAATTGGACAGTTTCAGGTTGTTTTCCTGGAAAATTGTTGGCAAAAACTATTTTGACTAATTGATGACTAAAATTGGCACATAGTAAAATGATTTATATAACAAGAAATCAATCACATCTTTAGTTTAAAAGAAAAAAATACCTTGAATGCTTTTCCTAGTATTTATTTCAAGCAAAAACCTACACAACACTTTTACCCTTCACAAAGACAAAATGTCGCTTTAGGTCTCTTAGAATAATGTCTGAATACAATGTAATATAGTTCAGAATACAGCTTCCAATTCTATAGTTCACTTGTACACTTTCTTGTCACTTTTACATTATATTAAGAGAAATACACTTTAACTTGGAAAATTCTTTAAGACGTATTTCACTTACAAAAAGAAATTAAATAACTGTCATCCACCCCTCGGTTTCTATTCAATTTGTCCACTTTTAATATTTGTCACCCACTGTTTACGATTACTGATTACAAGTCTATTCTTTACAGATACGCACGAAGCTTTTGCTGTATATCTGCTCAATAACTGCTTGAAGTTTTGGAGAAAACTTTTTCGTATAAGCAGGATATTAATACATCTCAAAGCAGAGCCTAGCACGAAGGATGTAGAATAATTGAATTGCCTTTATTCAGGAACTCACTTCTTATCAAGGGAACTATAATTTCTGCGTTATTTTCCATATTGATGACAAACAATAGATAGTTGAAATTGTTTTTTAAATGAGTTTCTCTGTATATTCTATAGAGTTCTCTTGAAATGGCTGGCTTACATAAAATATGTATCGTTTTCACATCCAAATACTCGTTCCCACGATTGCACATATGAGTGTATGGATTTACCCAGTGTAGTAAGCATCCCTGACACAGTAAGTAGTCACTACTTTCGTAACGTTTCAACGCTTCCCAAATACATCCGACTGAGGCACTGTTCACCGTCACATACACTTTCATTGACAAGTTCGTCGACCTTCACTGTGTCCTATTCTACAACACCAAAGCAATCTCACATAAATTATCACTGCGAATGTTTTCATCCAGCACTATAACGTTAAACTCCTATGCAATATTTTAAACTAGCTGACA
The DNA here is from genome assembly GCA_022664845.1 of Lepisma saccharinum. Classification (NCBI taxonomy): domain Eukaryota; kingdom Metazoa; phylum Arthropoda; class Insecta; order Zygentoma; family Lepismatidae; genus Lepisma; species Lepisma saccharinum. Next base: position 9,744 of record JAGDQP010061107.1, read on the forward strand.
TGATGTACTACTGGTAAGATCTTCTTCGTCTCCAACAAATACTAATACTACAGAGTCCACTACATCAGCCATCTTGATCCTTTCAGTCGTTGGAAGTCTGTTAGGATATAATTCAAAGTAAAAAGTGCTACTAAGATATATCCAACTCAGAGGCTCTATCCCTCGTGCGAATGAAGTCACTTTGTTGCACAGTAAATCTGCGCAGTACTGTTTTCTTGGATATATTATTCTTTCAGCTATCAGGTCATTAATGCTTCCATATTAGTCAATATATAACGCGTGATTAGACAATGAGACTATAAACAATATCTTATCATCATTCCTTGAATTAGAACTTTGACCTTCAATTCATAATAAGTTAGATTAAAAGAACGTCTTGTACTGTTTTAAGTTTCTTGTAAAACGTTTCCAAGAATCACCTTAACAAAATTCAATTCCTTATTCTGGATAAATCCTACAGGCACCTTCTCGTTCATTTCTCTACTTCATGAATTTTTGATTTCCTCTTTGGCTACCGGTGCCAACGAAAAATTCCAGTCTCTCTTTTTTTGGTGTAGTGCTTAGTGTTTTTCAGCAAGAAATCCGGACATTTTGTTTCTATTGTTCTAATGGCTAGAGTTCTTGTCTACTTTGTCTAGTGTTCAATTGACAAGTCACTACATAAAACTTTAAATTCTCAACTCTACGCCTTTCCTAAGCGAGGAATCTATTGTGCATTATTTTGAGAAAATGGTAGTTTTATTTGTATATGTGGTTATATACAGAGTTAAACTTAGTTGTAATTATCTTCCTTCAAACAAACATATAGATTCTGTAATGTTCAATCAGTTTCTGCATTTCTAAGAAAAATAAGCTCGATCAAAACCAAAACGGTGAAAACAGTTTGCTACCTAAAAGATTTTCTAAAAACAATACAGTACAACTTTTCTTGCAACAAGACCTTAAAAAGATAGATTTTCTGCAAACAAGACTAAACCAAATAGCTTTCACGAAATGGAAAAACAAACTTTGTTAAGAAAACTTGTTTATTAAAATAAATTTCTTAGAGACTTTTTGTTCAAAAAAATTTTTGTTTCAAATTTTTTTGTTACAATATTTTAATTGATTTTTTTGTTACTAAAATATTTTGTTACGTAATTTTCTGTTCATTATTTTCTTATTACGATTTTTTCTTATGAAATTTTTGGTTACGAAATTTTTTGCTACTTTATTTTTGTTATATTTTTTTCTAACAAAATTTTTGTTGTGATTTTTTTTGTTAAAGTGAAAAGAAAAATTTTCTTACGAAAACTTTTTTCCAAAAACAGAAGGAAATCTTTATTATTACAATTTTTGTTACGGAAATTCTTGTGAATTTTTAACAAAAGACAAATACTTTTGGTAAAATAGAAACTAAGTATTTCTGTTCCCAAAATTTTTTCCTGCGAAAATTTTTCTTACGAAAATTTTTTTACGGTTTTTTTGTGACAGTGAAAACTAAAACATTTGGTACGTACTTCTTTTCTTGCGAATTTTTTTGAGAACAAATATATATCGTAAAATACTGTCTGGTAAAGTACAGTTTTAAAGGAGTTTCAAATAAAATGCAAATCAGAATTCTTGTTAACTTCTTATCATAACACCCTTATCATTGTAGAGAAAATATTGTTTACTAAGATTTGACTTTGTGTAGCAGTATTTTGTATTAGTTGTTTTTAAACACTATAATTCATACCAATTGGTTTTTATTTCAGCATTGTTTGTATCATTGGTCTGGAAATGTATCTCTGTTCAACAGTTTGTAACAAGTATGTAATCACAATATTTTGTATCACTTGAAAAATATTTGAGTATGTATATATCTTACTTATGCACAAATAAAAAGTTTCTTGTTAGTACAAAAATGGTTTTATTTCCCATACAAACACTAGTCATTCTGTATATTCGAAGTTAGAAGGAGTGATGTTAGAAGGATCTTTGTTAGTACAAGTCCATGGATGCAGTGTATTTTTTGCCCATAAGATTAAATGGATCTGTCCTTACACTCAGCGTCTGTCACCATCTTCTTATAAGTCGTAAGAAATTTATGCAATACATCAATAGAATCAGTGTGGGATTCACTAAATTTCTGGTATATTTCTTCACAAATCAAGGGAGTTGTTAATGCATCTACCATACGAAGTAGAGTAATTTCCTTGCTTAAGTTAACACACTCGGGGTCAAAGTCAAAGGAAATATCGTGAAAGCACTCATCACAAATTATACTAAAACATGGTGTCCATTCTTCAAGACTTGCCAACACATAGTCGACGGCCACCTCAGCAAAAGTACACTCACAGCTAGCCATTGTTTTCTGATTCAGTTGCAGCAGACT
>JAGDQP010061112.1:0-12094 GCA_022664845.1 Lepisma saccharinum
TCGTGAGGACAATTGGGGAGCTGCTGTGAATAAAAGACAGTGGCGATCACAGTGAGAACTTCGCCTCTCCTCTCCCAACCTTTCTGGTCAGCGTGGGAGCAGTAGACCAACTCCCTTCGGGGAGATGCCTCATCCACTAGTGGATTGAATATGGCAGTGATTTATTATTATTATTATTATTATTATTATATAAAAAGGCGAATCTCAAGATGGAGAACATGATGATCATTTACTCCAAAATGAATGTATTCCTTCGCTCCATTCCTCGTTTTATATTGCCGGCCGGGTGGCTCGAATGTCCCGGGTTCGAGTCCCGGCAGTAGAATGGGTGTGGATTTTAAAACCTAAAGGCGAATCCATAGATCTCATAACAACCTATGGCGAATCGTTACGGGCTGAAGTCCTAAGTTGCTGGACGGGCCCATATAAAACAAAATAAAGTCCACGCGTGTATACTACGATGCCTAATTTCCTTGACGGTTTGTGATCCACAAGGCTGTACTAAAATTTTCACCACCTTTTTTGGGTTACAAATAATCATAACGGTAATGACAAAACTGTGGGTGATGGAGACAAACGGTAGTCATTTACGTACTGAGCGCCCTTCCCACCAAGAAATAATTATTTAACACTCATTTTCAAAGAAGTCTTTGTGATCCTATAATTTGGTGAACAGCTGCAACCGTGATAAAAAACTCTTATTTTTTAAAAAAATAAGTGACTATCACTGTACTAACGAGTGATTAACTTTTAGCTTTGGTAGTCACTTGTTAATACAGCGCTATTCACTTCAAGAGACGTTCCTGAATACAGCTGCTGAAGGTTACTGTTTTGACGAAATCAAGATTTTTCAATTATCGAGTTAATTCTCTACCGGTGCATCTTATATTTTCTTTATTATTATTATTATTATTATTATTATTATTATTATTATTTTTTGTTAGATTAACTGCGATGGATTCTTACAATTGGACAATGCTAAATTTGCTCTGCAGGACCTATCGAAATAGAAGAGCATAAATTGTGTACTAATGTTTCAGAGGCTGTGTTTCATAATTTTATACTTCATAGCTGGCAACACTGGACTTTTCACTATTCAATTGTTAACAGAACACTGTCTCGCCGTCAAGTGTCAACAAAGTTGTTTTTGTTTACCGATGAAAAGGTGGACAGCCAAATCATCATATTCAGAATTGTTTTTATCTCCGTGATGTTCAGTGTAGTGTCGCCAGTTGGGGAATACTCATTGTGTCATTTTTATGAGTCTAGATGCCGTACCTTGGTGACATACCATATAACAGATGAACTGGAAGTGCAAGGTAAATATTTCTGCATGGAAGAATATTCTTTTTCATTGCCCAGGGTAAACTACCAGTCCCGTTACAGTTGGTATTACCATGAAGTTAATTAGAATAAACGCTTGTGTATTCAGAATTACGACTGAGATCTTATTATCTACGATTAGACTTCCACAGTAACCTTATTGATGTTCCAAGTTTGCTGCTTAGACTTCAAAAATGATCTGTTTATAGGGTGACGGCTCCAGTTTCCGACTACTTAACGAAAATCCCGAATTCGATGTAAATCAGCACAAAAGATAATAATAAGAAAAATATTTGACTCAGTACGAAGTTTGCGCCATGTATTTGAATTAACGCTGTATCAAATGAAGGAACATATTTGTAACCCGTAGGAAGCATAGAATTGATTACATAGAAAAAAAATATTAGTTTCCAGCTACGGGGTTCACTAGTATCCATCCACACTTGTGAGACTTACTCAAAACATGTAACACAAATAAAGGAAAATAAAATATAACAAACATTATATGGTGCAGTGTACTCGGTGTTAGGCATAATTTAATGCTACACTGTTGAAACTTGCAACATTTGTTCTTTTCCTCGCCCCTACCTCACGACTTAAGGCGCTACGACCACAAACGCGTTTTACCAGTATTGAATTTTTTCACTCAACAACTTCTACTTTGCACATCACTTTTCGTTGCTCTTTCCACTTGGAATTTTCACAAACGATCTCTTTTACGTCCTAGCTTAACCCTGTGCAAAATTAAGTGTCATACGGACGTCTCCTTGGTGATAGAAAAATATAATTTTGAACTTACTTAGTAGAACAGCGAAAATCCACCATGTTTGGTGTCAGTGTCGTGAGTCTTACAGTGACCTCACATCTCAAACAACACCCCTTGAGATATTATGATAACAATTTCCATAAAATAATGATCATTGCTTTGGTGGAGGTTAGGAGTTAGGTTCGGTGTTTTTTTTTTACTCACGCAATTTACTGTTAACAAGATAATAATAATTTTAGGTGGTTAGGCATCAAGTTCGGTATTTTTGTACTGCACACGCGATTCTCTGTTAACTAATGAAATAGTGACCACTGGTTAGACGGAGGTTAGGAGTCAGACTCGGTGTTTTTTTTTATTGCACATGCGATAGGAATCCTAAGAAAAACTCGCAGTAAGCGCATGTATGGAAGGGCTGACTATCATGTTTCTGGTGGGCAATGAATGTTAATTTGGTGGTATTACGTTATGTCTATTCTTTTATTTGCACCAACCACTACCACTAATTAAGAAAAAAGAGTGAATTCTAAACTAAAAGCAATGTTGCAAACACATAACGAGCTTTCATACCGTCGGCAACTTTGATATCTCTTGAATGTTAAGTCTTATTGAAATCTAATTCACTAATATTCACTCCACCAACATAATTTTGCTTCTTACATATGGCCGAAAATTATCGATTCTACCTGTATTTTTTTTTTTTTTCATTTTCTGACCCCAGTTGCATTATGTGTATCACAGATAATACAACGTTCTAGGCATTGAAAACCTAAGAATGTTTGTTAATTAGTGTTCTGTCAACAAAGAAAATTTCGCTTGTAAATTTTGTCACAAGTAAATAAAAATATCAAGAAAATTTGGTAACTCTCTATGTGGTAAAATAAACAAAAAATGCCTGAGCTACTGGATCAATACTAGGGCTAATTTAAGCCGGGTTCTACTCCTCAAAGTTGATACCCGAACAAGATTCACACAGAAAATCCTTTCCTTCTTCCGAACCATAGCATAGAAAATTCTAAACGGCTGCGAAAAGTCCTTTTTTAATGAGACTCATTCCCTAATCTAGACCCTTTCGGGGGGATGAGTGGTAAGCCTTTTATAATCAATGGGTACTGGTTGAGACAGCAAAGTTTCCGAACCAACGTTAAATTCTAGGTCTCTTTTTTTACATATTCATCCGATAAAATGCAATGGCAAACCACCATCGGATCACCTGCCCAAGAAACTTAGGGCAGAACACCAATCACCATCATCACGTGCCGGCCGGGTGGTCGAGCGGTCTGCGGCGGTAGGCTATCGACTCAACGGTCCCGGGTTCGAGTCCCGGCAGGGGCATGGGTGTGGATTTTAACACTTAACAGCTAAAGGCAAATCGTGACGGGCCGAAGTCTAAAGTTACTAAACTGGCCCATATAAAAATAAAGTTTACCAAAGTTTTACCATCATCACGTAAAGTTGAGAGAATGGTTGAGAATTCAATATTGGTCAACTTCACCCCATTCTACGGTACTTCTTTCGATGGCCGGAAACTGGTGCCATGCATTATTCACATTAACTCCAGTTAACAGCCATAAGAGTCCACGCCAGTAAACTTTCGTACCAGTAATCCAGAGACGCGATAACTGCCATAATATTCAACAGAAATATTTCAATAGACCTCGATTCCTAATGTTTCCTCTTTCAACGTGTGTACATTTATCAATTGCTATCACCTATAGGTTACTTTTAATAGCTTCATCGATACATAACTGCACTTCCTCTTCGTACGAACGATGTAGACAATAAATGTTGAATGTGTGTGTGTGTTCACCACTGAACAACTGAGCCTCAAAATTTAATACAGTTAATGACAACGCAGCCTGTTTCTGAATATCGAAAGGGTTTACTAAAAACATGATTTGCCGATTCATTCAACATAACTCTTATGATGGGCAATGTAAAGCCAAGATCTCCATCAAAAGATGGCAACACTATCTCCGTATATGTATAATATATTTGTATCGTTGCACGAAATTTCAATGCCGCTCCTACAAATTCAATAGGAAGGAAGTTCATAACTATTTCGAGAGTTCTATCCGTGCCGATTTTTAATTTTCTTTCCTTTTCATTGATGAAAGAGTTTCATTGTTATAGGTTTGGATACCCATTACAAGAATAAAGCGATTTCAACAATGAACAAAAAAAATAATATCGGCACAAATAGAACTGTTGGATTGGTTATGAACTTCCTTTCCTGAAAATTTGAACTCTCTAGGCTTTAATTTGTAGGAGCAATATTGAAATTCCGTGCAACGATTAAAATACCTTATACATATACGGAGATAGCGCTGCCATCTTTTGTTGGAGATCTTGGCTTTACATTAGCCTAAATATACTTTTAAAGCTCTAATGCCGCCACCTTCATCCTTTTCTTTGGCAATGGTGACACAACTATTCCGATTGTACCCTGAAGATGATTATTATAAACACGTTGACAATTACATTGCGTATTTTATCGTCTCCGATTAGACTTACTTTCTTCTGACTTAAATGCCCAACGTGTTAAAAAAGTAGATTTATATCTGGTTTCGCACCATAGATAAGAATCTCCAATATCCATACCACAGCGATCCCGAATATTATTCACACCAGATTTCACCAAATTTGAAGTTCGCTTCAAATTCAAATATCAAAGTTCAAATTTTTACCGTAGTTTTCTCCTGACATAAATGTATAACGTGCGAAGAAATCAGAATTTTATATTTTGTTCCAGCAGAGATATTGGGTCATAAACGATTTTTTGGATTTTCAAAAATTCATAAAAGAATAACGAAGCATATATCAGTCAACCTTCGAGATACTTTGATACCGGTATGTTAATATGATCACAAAAAATCAACTTTGATATTCAGTCTCTTCTGGGTGAAGAAGAGTTCTGAGAAACGGAACTGTTTCTATTTCAACAATCATATTTGGATACCATTTTGATTACGTTTTTGGTTTTCCATGCAGAGGACTAAAATTATCAAGTGGATTTTAAATTTCTTGAGCCATAGTAGCCTAAAGGCATTAAAATAAATTTAATTTAACTTGAGACAGACCTCCACAGTAAACCTACAACAGGATATAATTTAACCATTTGCACTTCCCCATACATACCCTCTCTCCCATACCATACGCACGCATCTGTGTTCCTATGGCTCTACTGCAAGACTCTAAGAAAGTCATGATGCGCTGAAGACTAAAGGAATGATATTTGGTAGATAGGTAGAGTGGCGTAGATAAGTAGTCTTCAGATGATGAAATTATCTCTCACTTCAAACGTTTCGAGAGCTAATGGTGCTCTCATGATCACAGAAAGAAAACGCGCGTAGATGTTTTGTAAGAAGAATAGAAGGACGTGAAATATAGCTTAAGAATACAAGGAAAAAAGAAACAATGCTATTTAACGTGTCTAAGTCCATGGCACGTTTTCTTAAGCTTTATCTCACTTCCTTCTATTCTTCTAACAAACATCTAGGCGATGTTTTCTGTGACCATGAGAGCAGTATTAGCTCTCGAAACGTTAGAAGTGAGAGATGATTTCCTTTGAAGACTACCGTCATCAGGGGTGAAGTCGATCATTACTAAATGTTATGTTTTTGCACTCCAACCACAGCGTGGGTACATGGAACAACGGTAGTACCTTGTATTATTGGTACGAAGGGATTAGGATAGATGCACGCAACAACCAAATGCTAGGATTGCAAATACAGAGCATTTAGTTGTGATCGAATTCACCCCCGACAACGGTACTTATCTACGCCGGTAAGTACTTCAAGACTATTTCAATAACCGCTCCTCAGCTTATATGGAACGGGAATAGCCTCGTCACGTCCTCCGTAAATAATCAGACCGTTCCGAGAATCACAGGAAATTCTATCTAACTTCCTGTGAAGCTCCCCGAGCTCCAATCTTCTGACTCAGTACCATACTAACCATCGGGTAGTCCAGACACTTCTCAAAATAGGACAACTGATCGCCGCTGCTTCCCCTGAAATTGACAGAGTCTTTTTTTCTTGTCCTAAAATAGTCTATCGTAGATCAGTGTCAACACGATTCTGACCAAAGCTCGACCCATGTAGATCCTTCTCCTCAATCTGTTATATTCAAAATGTTCTGCTGCAAAATCCCTCGTGTTTTTTTGTTTTTTTTTATCCCAGTCTAATTTTCGACCATTCAATGCTCACAAGACTTTCTCGTCGTGACAATTCTCCAACCTTATTTACCTCTGCTGTATCCTCTGTCTCGCGTTCTACTTCAGCGAGACCTCTCATTATTCGGATTATCGTTACTCCTTCAATTCACAATTACCTCATCTCTCTCTACTCCAAAACACTTCATATCACATCTGTACTTTTTAAGAAAGCTTCCGTGTTAGTTCCCGGAAAATTCTCAATCCTAAATCATTTACCATGGTATAAATGAAGCAGCATACTCTGTTTTGTTCCCTCCCCCCAATGATGAACATTGCCTTAACTGTATGTAACTTTCCTGCGCACTTGCTTCTGTTCTTTTGCCCTTCTTCTTTCTTCCCTGATAGCTTTTTCTGTAAATTTTCTTTCCTAAGAAATACCTTTAAAGTTTCCAATTAAATTTCCTTTACTTACTGTTTTGCATATTGTTTTCTACTCGTACTCCATTTTGTTTTATTATTTACTAACTGTTTCTTGATGAGGCAGAGAGACAGATAAAATAGACCAGGAACATTTTCGATATTTTCCGCTAATTGAATACTTAAGTACCGTAAACAGGGGCTACTTGAGTCCTAAGTTCCTACTTAAGCCCATGAGCTCGCAATTCAACTACGGACAAAGGAAGACGGTCACGTAGTTAGACGTTTTACTGTTACGGGACCATTCCCTCTAACTGGAGCAGTTGTTAATGATGCCGAAGCTCCACCAGAGTGCAGGGCAGCGTGTGTTGTTTCGTTTCTCCCAACCATAACTCTCATCTGTGCACAGTGGATGCATGACCTTAGCAATCAGATAAGTGCGTTTGTAATGTATTCCTCCCGAAACTAATTCCCTACTTATCATTTTGTTGTGTTGAGAATATATTATTTTAAAATATTCGTTGTACACAACTACCGAACTGAACCTATAAAAAGCTGGTTACTTGAGCTGTGCTTGCATCCAGATTTAACATGGGCTCAAGAGGCGTATAAACAGTTTGTATTGTATTGAAGTTCTTATAAGAAAATTGTATGGTTGTTATGGTCAGGGACGTATTTATGGGTGGGTCCGAACCCGTATAAAATGCAGAATTGTGTGTAATAGGAATATCATTTTAGGCGTAATGATGTGAATTTTCTATACAGGCAAACACAGTTTAGCCCCAACCCACCCTCATTCCTAAAAGCTTCGGACTCCCTCCGGAACTAATTGCTGGGTACGTGGCTGGCTATGCTTTAATATTCAATTTCAAGCGTCTTGTAATTTTCTGCTTAAAGTAAAAAAAAAGTTCATGTGAAACACCACAGAAGAATGTTGATGAACATCCCAATAACTTGTGGCGTGACAAAATACTGCACTCGAATGTAAAATGTGTTGCGTTTGTCTAAGTGCCAGTTTCTTTCAGTCGCTTCGTTGTCTGCAACATTGTTTAATTTAGTCTTGACGCTTGTTTTCTCAGCTTTGTATGCTACCAGAAAGGAAAGAACTTTTCTTGGCCTCTTTTGTACAAGGACAAGTCTATTATTAAAGGACTAATTCTTACTTTGCCCCGATCATTTTGTTACGGACTGTGAAAGGAACAAAGTACTAGATGGGGGTAACTTAAGCGTAATATATAAATCTTAGACGAACCAGAAAGTTTATATTTTCTTGTTTTATCAACCAACATTAATTTACATTTCAGCCAATAGCCACTCAGTATCAAATTTTATTAATTTCATTATTTCATTTTCACAGTTGTAACAAATATCGAAAACTTTGTTCTCAAGTAACCCGTGTTTACGGTAAGGTATACATTTATCGTAAATAGTTTTTATTTTCCTTTCATGGGTACGGGGCCACCTCTATGGATCTCTCACTGTCCTTAAGAAAAATTCTTAACAACTTGCGTTACCTACCTTGCTTCTCAGTCCTGTCGCATTTCTCAGTTTTCTTTTTTCTACTTAAATTATTTTCCCGCCGAGAAGATTTGGGTTCTCTGTTAAAGACCTTTCGGTGTGGCAGCCACTCTTTTCTGTCTTTGATAAACATATTTTCCACGATTTCTGCTTGTGTTGAAGCTTTTATGCATCTGTCTGTGTGTCCTCAACATTCTTATTTTATCCTTTGTGTATATGAAGTACAAGAACAGGCAGTAGAAAAGGTAAAATTGAATAAAAGTACTTCATCTTGAGTACGCTCATGTAAATTAATACAAAACTATATTAAAAGTAACTATGCGTTACGATGTAGTTCCCCATCTTTAGTAGTATGACTTGTTGTAATAACTGCCAAGATAAGGAATCCAAGACGGCTCACGTCCACGTCAAAGACAATACACAAATTTGTTGCGTGGCCGCAATACTGTTGCAAAACGACCAATGCAGGGTTTCATGTGCTAAAAAGTGAGAAGGGTGTAGAGTCAATCAGAATAAAAGAAGTAGGCAGGAAAGAAAAACCAATCCGAAACAGCTGAATTAATATATAATCAAGATAAATGGTACCGGTACTTAGATGAGAAAAATAACGGGTAAGGCGTTAAGGAAAATTAGAGGCGAAATAAGGGGAACGTGGATAGTTGAAGAATGGGATAAAATGTTACTGCAGCGCTCTCAAGCCCTGAGTGAAGGCTCCTTCTTAAAGACGCTGTGTGGATGTGTTTATTTTTGGGAAGAATGGATCACGTCAACACGGAAAATTGCATCAAAGACACTTGTTGTGCAGCTACGCGTGTGCGGGAACTGGGGTATCAAGTTGGTTAGTAACGGAAAGGTGACGGTGATTAGTGAGACGCAGGTTTAAGGAACCGTCTGTTTCTGCTACGTAGAGTTCAGGGTTGATTGTGCGGGTCAGAGCTGGCCTACACCCCGTTTGCCTATTGTCTTTGATGTTGGCGTCTGCCACCTTAGCAGCTTATTCAAACTTGTGAATGTACTTTCATTCTACTCCTGAAGATGAGTAACTGCCTCGAAATGTATAGTTGCTTTCGATAAACCATTTCTAGTTTCCTTCATATTTAAGTTAGGCTGTGTCCAGCGCAGCTAGGGTTTCCTGTCGTTGCTTTAACTTTTTCACTTACAGGTTCGTTTTTAGAGCAATGATGGATTACGCACGTAACTCCTAGAGGCTATTAAGTTAAAGGAAAGACAGAAAGCCGTCGTTTAGGAAGACATTTGCGTTTTGTTAAACAAATCTGGGTGTTTAAGTTTTAGTTTATTTATAGTATATGGAAATTAGGGTGGTAGAAAAAAAAAATTACTAAAAAGCTATTTTTTTCGGGAAAGTGTTAAGGGGACCTCCCGCAAAAGATCCCTCTTGGAGAACACACCTAAAGTCCCTTAAACGTCCGTCATCATGGAATTTTCAAAACAAATGAATTTCTTGTGATTATTTTGCCCGTTGAAAACGGAAAACAATACTACAAATTTAGATTCTTGTGGAAAGTGTTAAGGGAAATTTGTGATCTACCACAGAAAAATCACCGAAAATTTCCCTTGGGGTATATGTCAAAAATCCCCTAAACATCCGCCATCTTCGAATTTTCAAAACAAATTTGTTTCTTCATAATATATTGTCGATTGAATAAGAAAAGTGATACTAGAAAGCTAATTTCTTCAGAAAGTGTTAAGGAGAGTGACCTACCACGGAGAGAAACGTGCCAAAAATCTCTCAATGTGCCATCTTGAATTTTTAAAACAAATTTATTTCTTTTGAGTAATAGATCAATTGAAGGAGAAAGCAAATACTACAATCCTGATTTCTTTTTGAAACTGCTAAGAGACCGCCTGACCTCCCACAGAGAAATTCCTCTAAAATCCCTGAAACATCCGCCACCTTTGATTGTTCAAATAAATTTATTTCTTTGAAATAGTATGTCAGATGTAGAAGGAAACAGATATTTGAATCCTTTTTCCTTTGGGAACTGCTAAGGGGACCTACCACAGAAAAATGGCATTAAAATCTACCTGAAATCCCTGAACGTCCACCATCTTAAGTTTTCGGAAACAAATTTGTTTCCTTTAAACGGTTTGTCGCACGTTCATGTTGTTTGTATCAATCTACTACGTTGATACCAGAAAATATTCTGAAAGTACAACACAAATTTTTACACCTAAAAAAAATTTTTTTTGTATATTATTTTCTCAGATTCGAAACAAAACTCTGAGTACTTATATTCATCTAAAAATAAAAAAATAAAATAGAGTGTTAAGTTGTTATTCTTAATTCAAATTACGGCTTTTGAGGGTCCAGATGAAAGTCATAGGCACTGCTCAATGGGTAAGTTGTCATACAGCAGCAGCGTGGCTTTCATCCGATCGTTTAAAGTAAGAAGAACAATTTGGGGCAAGAATAAGAGGAAGAATTTGAGGGGAGAATAATAACTTGAAGCTCTGTCTTGTGTATGATTTCATTTATAGATGAATACAGTTGTTCAGCATTGTTTTCTAATTTGCAAAAATTATATTTAAAAAAATTCTAATTTGCAAAAATTATATCCAAAAAAATCTATACAAAAAAATTCTAATTTGCAAAGATTATATTTTCTGGTATTAACTTAGTAGATTGCTAGAAACCACATGACCGTATCACAAATCGTTAAGGAGGAATAAATTTGTTTCGCAAAACCCAAAATGCTGGACGTTACGGGGATTTCATGCAGATTTTAGGAAATTTTTTGTGGTAGGTCAGGTAGGTCCCCTTAGCACTTCCCAGAAGAAACTAGGCTTCAAATATTTGTTTCCTTCTACAACTGACAGACTATTTCAAAGAAATAAATTTATTTGAACAATCAAAGGTGGCGGATGTTTCAGGGATTTTAGGAATTTCCGTGTTCCCGAAAATGAATTTCAGCGGATTTTTCTGTGGTAGGCCACGGAGGTCCCTTTAACACTTTCCAGAAGAAATTAGCTTTGTAGTATTTTTTCCTTCTACTCGCTAGATACGGGTTAATTTGTCTGGACTAATGTAGTGAAACGGTCTTACTATTCTGAACGATGTGTTCTAATCCACATAAGACCAATTTTCCTCCTTGGAAGATGTTTCTGGATAAACTGAAGACTTTTAAATCCAAATCCAAGAATATATAAAGATTCGGATGGTGCCCAATTTTCGAAAATTATTCTGATACTAAGATAAACAAAAACAAAATAAATCCAAATCTACTGTCATTGATTTGATTTTATAAAAATTAGATTAGTATTGGGCAACGCATGTTTCTTTTCCGCCAGCAGCTTCTAACCTCACGTTTAATATCAAGGAAGTTAGAACTCAATACATACCGAACAGTTATTATAACGGTAATTGTTTGTCACGAAAGTTGGAGGATATGAACATAGGTTCTAAGTGCTTGAAAATAAAGTTCTGAGAATGATACGCGGGAATAGTTGAACAGAGGAGGCTCCACAGACTTAGACGATTAGCTCGATATTGTAAGACTAATGAGATCACAACAACTAGGATAGGAAACTATGTGGTTCGGTCAGAAAAAAATGGATATCGTATTTCATATTCGGTAGAGGTTGATATTGCGAAGAGAAAGAGGCTGTTGGGAAGATGGAGACTCGTTCAAATCACAATATTAGAGAGTATTTACTAAAGGTGTGGTTCCATCCCAGCTCACATCATGAGGCCTTTGTGGTGGACAAACACCGTGTGCGTGCGTCTTCCTGAAGCTCTTCCGTTTTCTCCTATGTTCTTCATTCCACCAATTCTTCAGTCATTACCTCTCCCGACTGATCCAAAACTGCCTAAAGGCCTTCAACAGATTTCAGATGGTGTGGCGATGAACATTAATTATTTATATTAGGTTCTGTTCTTGGGTTTCAAGAAACGCTAC
>JAGDQP010061113.1:0-12094 GCA_022664845.1 Lepisma saccharinum
TGTTACTATTATTATTATTATTTATATTATTATTCAATAATTGAACTTATTTATGTCTTTAAGGCAACTCAGGCTGAGGATACTATAAGGGTGGAACAGAGGATGTTGGAAGATATCCGTCAGGGAGTAATAAGTAGGTACTATTCCAGCATTTACATGGTATGACACAAGTAACCCTGCCAAGACCTCAGTCAGAATGGGATGTCGATAAGATCGTTCACAGGACATTCTGCATGTCAAAGTATCGCTCTCCGAAGTGAACTACGGCTGCTATATACCAGGGTGAGTCATATGTTCGTAGCGTTTTCATGGATAATGTGTAGCACCCACCTCCCCCTGTACCACAGAAGTCTATTCGGCGAAGTACATCCCATCACACTATTGTCCTTCTCCAACGTTCCACAAGCCCGTGACAATACCAGGCTGCAGGCTTTGAAGCAAAGAACTCAGTAATGCCAGTTGTCACATCATCCACGGAATGGAATTGTCTGCCCCGCAGGAAGAGTGCCATGGAACGAAACAGATGAAAATCAGATGGCGCAAGGTCGGGACTGTATGGGTGTGTGGTATAATGTCCACGCCATCAATGTCCGCAATGTTCTGGCGGACTCTTCTTGAACTGTGGCATGGAGCGTTGTCAAATTGGAGGAGCAGTCACTTTCGGTTCACCAGTGCTGGATAACGACGGCGCACAATGTCGTATACCTGTTGCAGCTGTTCAGCATACATAGTCCCATCTACGGAACGACCATGTGGAACGAGCTCCCAGTGCACCGGACCTTCGAAATTCCACCACACACACACACAGCATTGTCTTCTCTTCAAACCGCCCTCTTCGAACCACTGGCTGCGTTTCGGTACCTGGTCGAAGCATTGTTTCCCGGTGTCAGGATAACGAAAAAAGATCCACTTTTCATCATTCGTGATGATCTGCCGCCAAAACCTGTCGTCAGTTGGGTTTCGAAGCAGTTCTTTCTTCACACAGGGTCACACGTTGTTGAGCTTGAGCGGGAGTCAAATCATGGGGAACCATTCTCGGTTGCCTAGAGCGAAACCCAAGTTGATGCAGATGACGAACGACACTGGTGTGTGATGTCTGGACTTCATCTGCCAGCTGACGGGTACTGGTTCCTGGGTTTCCTTCAACAGCGTTAGGAGGGCATCGATATCAGTCGTCACAGGGCGTCCATTCTTGGACTTGTCATCGAGACTGGTCCAGACCGAAAACGTTGAAACCACTTTCTAGCTGTGAACGGGTGGACAGTACCTTCACTTTCTACGGCACAAATTTCCTTGGCTGCTGCTGCTGTATTCAACCCCTTTTTCCAGTAATGGCGCAGAAGCACACGACACAAGTTTCTCCTCAGCCATTGTCCTGCCAACTGTGTATTCAACGCGTAGCTAGTTCCTCCCACACACCGTTAGCGCTGTGATCAGACAGACACGTGGCATGCTTTCTGCCAGCACCACCTTCACCTGTTCTACACGTTGCACATGGTTTTCCGGCATCGAGGGGGCGGGGCTACCCAACGCTACGAATATATGACTCACCCTGGTATCTTACTGTTTGTTATTATTATTATTATGGCCTTCAAGTATCTCAGACTCAGATCCGGATAGGGAAGGGGGGATGCAGGAAGACGTCGGGCCAGGGTCTGTGTTGAAGGTACTATCCCAGCATTTGCCTGATGCGACCTGGGGGAAATCCTAAAAGAAGCCCGGTTAGGATGGCCAGCAACTGCGCCAGTTTCGTATCGTAGACCTTCCAAATGCTGAGACAGTTAACGATCTATCTACTGAGTATCGGCTGCTTGGGTGCTATACATGATTTTTAATTTGTTAATTTCCTCAGAGAAGATACCACTTTTATATTCATGTGATTAATGTGTTTTATTTTATAGTAAATACATACTATCTGTTGTTCCAGAGTGTGTCGAAGAAGGAAATTAAAGACGCTGCACCTTGACCTTCGTTGTGGTACCAAAGATCAAGAACGTGTAACATAGAGCAAGTGTACCAGGTCTACGTATAGCAAAAACAAAACAATAGTCCTATTCGTGTTCCCTTTGGGTTGGGGTTGTTATTTACATGAGTTTAAAGTGTTTTATGTGAACATTTATCTTTTCTGGCTGTTAAGTAGTTATTTCTTTTTCTTTTTTGCTATTTGACTGTTGACTTTCTAAACTCATTTTTAAAATAATCGTGAAACATCATGCTTTAAAATACAGAAAGAACATTTTTTTTTACTAAATCAACCGTGTGTATTTACTATCAATATTAAACGAAAATAAAATTGTATTTCTTTTCTTATATTTGGGGTTGTATTTTGTATTTTTATTAATCTGAATGCTAATTTTTTAATGGTGTTGTCATGTCTTATTTATAGCCAGCTGGCTATGCATGACGAACTTCGAAGAAAGCACGCCACCGTGGAAGGTAATTAAAAATTAGTACGCACATTCCTCAATTAAGAATACCATCCCGACGTTTATCTGGGACAAGAAAATACGGAAAGAATTCAGTGGAAGTATCCAGCCCAGAATAGAACTCAGACAAGAAAATTTCAGGTCAAAAGATACACCGAACCGCGGTTTTAGGTAGATTTCGAAGAAAAATCTACCTATTGAGATCAGTACGGTACGATATATATATAAACACACTAGCGGCCATTTTGGATCCAAAATGGCCGCCGAACCCATTGTTGTATAGAATACACAGCCTAAACCGCTGGGACTATTGAAATCAAATTTGGCATAAAGGTACAACATCACTGTTTGATTACGAAAATGTTACCTAATGAATTCAGGGACGCCATCTTGGATCCAAAATGGCGGAAGTAAGAAATCTATTTTCCATATCGTTTGAGCTAGAGATACGAAATTTGGCATAAAGGTGTATTGTCACTAGTAGTTCAAGAAAATATTACGAAATGTTGAAAAAGCCGCCATCATGGATCCAAAATGGCCGCCGAACCCATTGTTGTATAGAATGCACAGCCTAAACGGCTGCAGCTAGAAATATCAAATTTGGTAACACCGTACATTATCACTTGTATGTTACTAAAATATAACATGATGTATCCAAAGACGCCATCTTGGATCCAAACTGGTGGACCTAAACATCCATTTTCCACACCGTTTGAGCTATAGGTACGAAATTTTGCATAAAGGTGCATTATGACGAGTTGTTTAGGGAAATATTACAACATTAGGGAAAAGTCACCATCTTGGATCCAAAATAGCTGCCCAGAATCCCATTTTGCACACCGTTTGAGCTGGATAAATTAAATTTTACTTGAAGGTGTACCATCACAAGTAGGTCACGACAATATAAGAAAACGTTAAAAAAGTCGTCAAACTTGGATCCAAAATAGCCGCCCCAAAAACCGAATTTCCAAATCATTGAAGGTAGAGAAACGAAATTTTCTTTGAAGGTGTATGACAAAGAGTAGGTTACAATAAATGGAGCAAACCTTCCCTTTAGGGTCGCATCCCCCCGTGGGAGGGTGCAGATGGATAACATGGTGGTGTAGTGCTGCAGGGAGATTTTGGTAAAGATAAAGGAAGCACATACTCTCAAAAGCACTGAAGTAGGGAGCGAACCCCCTACGGGGGTCTGGGGGCAGCGCTCCAAGCGAAACAAAGCGAGTATATACATATATATATATATATCTTGTGGGGTATCGTTGAACAGCTCTTGATGAATAATCTACAAATCAATAAATAGTTCCTTGATAGTTCTCATATAAGACAAGATTTGAATTTTTGAAAATAAAAAAAAATAAAAACTTCGAGATCTACCTCAGCCTGTAGGCCTACCGAAAGGGATTTTTTTTAGGTACCCAGCATGATATGGTAAGTGGTGGTGTTTTTCAATATATTTCTTGTCAACCATACCTATAGTATATATTTACTATCTGCATTCCAGGTTGAAGTTAAAGTTGAAGCGTGTTGTATCAAAATCCCTTATATCCACTTTTATAAAATTTACCAAAAACCAGGTAATTTTGCTGGGATAAATTAGGTTTTAATTCGCAACCTTTCAGCTATATAGGTAAAAAGAGCGTTATTACTATTATCATTTGCCAAATTATTTAGGAAAAAAGTGGATATAACAAATATTGATAAACGCGTCACAGCTAAATATATTAGGTGTCATTCAGATATTACGTCAGCGCATTTTTAGACAAATTAGACTCCTTCCTTCCTTAGTAAGCAACATTAAGTAGATGCTCTATCCCTAATACGTAGACGCCCAACAAAAGTAAGTAAATCTTTGTGCTCTCTCACCCCCGAATGCTGACGTAATATTTGAACGACTCCTAACAATTAAAAAATGTACATGCTGCAGATATTTAATTGTACTGCTTAGTATCAAAATTCGTTATTTATAGTAAAAGAAATAAACAACGAATTTCAATACTACGTTCCACAGTTATGAATATGTGTTTGAAGCATGTACATTTTTTAATGTCAGGTGTCGTTCAAATATTACGTCAGCATTCGGGGGCGGGGGTTTAAGCTTTTCTTATTTATGCTGGGCGTCTTAGCATTAGGGATAGGATATCTACTTAATGTTACTTACTAAGGGGGAGGGGGGTCTAAATTGACCAAAAACGCGCTGACGTAATATCTAGAAAACACACAAAATATTGTGTATGAAAGTGTCTAGAAAGTGCATATAATTGTTCCAAAAGTGCTTGAAAGTGAATAAAGTGTCCTGAAAGTAGTCGAAACTAGTTTCTAAAACACACTTTAGGAGCACATTAAAATTGAGGCACTTTTGTTGTACTTTTGAGCACTTTTGTAGCACTATTAAAGGAACACTTTTGTACACTCTTAAAGCACTTTTGAACACCTTTGAGACGCTTTCATAGCACTTTAGTTCACTTTTGGACACTATAAAAGTGTTCGAAAGTGAGCTAAAGTCGTTTCCAGAAAGTGCTCAAAGGTGTTCAAAAAAGTGTAAAAAAGTGTTTTATTTTTTACAGTGTATTTTACATTTTCTGGAAATCGGGGACGAATTGTAACCTTATACTAAAATTGTCCTCACGAGGTAAGAGAGCCATTTGTTTCATCCTAAGCGTACTACGACACTGATATGTAAATACCATGTTGGAAAACGTTAAAATTATCTGGTTTCTAATTTTAAGTGGAACAAAGTATAATTCTGTATTGTTCATGTACTTTGGTGTACAAGGCTCTCAGCAAAGGAAAGAAGTTTGTTCAAAGAGAACGATACAAAGAACTCTGTTTCCTGGAAATAAACTTAGAAAATCGTAAAACAATTCAATATTTATCAGGGTGAACTCCCTGGCATCACTATTCCACTTCTGTTATATTTCTATGGATAAAATTAACCACGGTTTCCTACGCCCTAACGTAAACGATTTACCGATTATATTCTTAAAGAGCTCTCCTACTCATGCACGTAAACGTATTTTAAAGTTTCAATAAATGATGTTTCCCGTAGCTTAAAGTTACTTCCTGGCATCCAATCCGGTAAAGGTAAAATATAGAATGATAAGGAAGAAATATTGTGCCAACACATCGTGACCTCTACGCTCATACGCAAAGCAGATTCTGGTTCGGATTCCACATATGTATAATAGGTCTCGTCCGTGAAAACGTAAATGATGAATTAGGATTAACATCGTATCTTACTGGTGATATTTGAAATGAGTTTCTGATTTCTTTCCTTATAATGAACACGATCTTATATCGTGCAAAGCGGAAATTTATAAACAAATGTTATGAAATATCTTGGAGCACTCAAAGATCAAACTTGTTAACGTCATGCTTTAGCCATATTTAGAATAAACCATTTTGTATTAATCACATGAAATGACTACCTTGGACTTCAGTGAAATTATGCTAGTCCTTATCAACATGTGAAGACTTTTAATTTTCTCAATTGGATAACTGCCAATACGAAAATTGCTTTGCAGTCTCTGTTAGCATTTAAGAGTTGTCTGTGTTACTTTCTGATGTATATACTATGCCACGCAAGTGGGATAATGTATTTCAAATTGCGCTGTTTAGATAATGGTGCCTCCTCGTTGCGTAACTTCCCAATAGATTGAGATAAAAGGTTCTTTGCCGTACTCCTGAAATAATACCGTAATCATATGATTTCTATGATAGAGAATATTCTCTCTCTCTCTCTCTTTCTCTTTCTCTCTCTCTCTCTCTCTCTCTCTCTCTCTGTGAGTGAATCTCTCTATGAATATCTAAAAATCACTTTACAAAAGACAGTTTTGACTGCGTGAAAGGGTTGATGAAAATATCATTGACTTCGATTACAATCCTCATTTTTAAGACTAGAAGTAAAAGGTTTTTTGATTCGTTTCCACCAAATGTGAGTGATATTAGTCAAAGCTTGCGTTAACGAAGACATTAGTTTACACATCTCATTTTTGTTTTAAATAAGCGTTAAAAAGGGAAAATAATGATTTTGGTTCTGGAAGACTCAATGGGACTCAAAGAATCAGTAAATTAAGCTTTCTCACTTTTCTGACTAACCACATTTACGCACAACGTGACACTCAAGCAGCGCCAAAAATACCCTCCTGAACAATCTGATGCTTGTTTATTATTATTTTACATTGTTTTAGCAATGATTTTACCGCAAGGTTGATCATGCTACGATGGAGACCACGTAGACTGATGGGGAGAGGTCGTTTTCGTGGCAACAGAAGCATTCCTACTTTGGTTCCTTGACACATGCTTTATCTTGCAAATCCCAGAGTGATGAATTTTGCAACCCACGTTCCAAGTAGGTTCCGTACTTGGAGGCTAACTTTTTTGATTACTCGTGGAATCACAAATTAAACAAAAGCAAAATATCGATCTAATATCCGGAAAAAAATCACAGTTGCTAGAGTCATTTGTTCAAAGGTGGCATAGTCTACAAAGACACTCGACACTCATGGTATGAGTGGCAGTGTTAAAATCATTGCATTTGAAGATTTTGCCATCAGGTGTCTCTACGTGAAGTGGGTAGAAGCAAGAGAGTTACTGTGTCACGTGACGAGGACATACGTTCACAAATGCAAAGCCATGTGTTGTGTAATATTTAAGATAAATTTTTGGTCTGATCTTAAATCAGAGTTTCTTAATTGCTTGTGAGAAACATAGTACTTTGGTAATTTTGAAAAAAAAAAGAAGTGCTTTACTAGAATCATTATTAACTGTAGTACTCGATACCATTGCAGTTTCCAGTGTCGAGGGACAATGACGACTTCGATGGAGATGCGTATTTGGGATAAGATGCCTTGAAGTACGTGATCAAGGTGAGATAGCCCATGCTTCGCTCATGGAAAATCGTTATAAATCGATATGGAAAGTTACTGTAGCCATTAGATTTAATGACTGCACCTTTAGTTTCAAGGGATGTGAAAATTTGTATGTTTTGAACCTCACAGGAGTTCGCATTAAAAAAAAATATTACATCTGTGATGCGAGGAAAGGGAAGAAGAAATCTGCACAACAATGAAAGATTGGATATAGGGAAGAGGACGCTCGCAAAAATATTGTTTTACAGATTTCTGTGGCAAGTGTGATGGATATTTTTATAATTAGTGGGATGGAAATATTAGTTTCAGTGCAAGAATAGTCAACTGTGATTTCATGAGAACTGTTTCGAATATATCATGTTGAGTACACGGAGAAAAATTTTCCTAGGATTTAAGGACGAGGATAGTATGACGGACGTAGCAAACAGCATTACCGAGCATGTGTACTGTTAACTGCTGTTTGCTCCTGCCTGGCATGCTAATTGCAGACGACAGTTCATGACGTCATGAAGTTATTTGCACTCACATGCCAGTACGTAGCCACCGTCCTGCCTGCCTGTAGGGAAACCCAGGCTTGTAATGAGGGCTGCTCCTTACGTACTGGCCGTCCAGCTGTCGTGGTTGTAGGTTCCCTCCTGCCTGGCAGAACGGTCCGTACATCGTGTACACGAGTTACCTTCAGAATGTATAGATGTATCAGACGGAAAGAATGGATGATGAACCTGTATCGGAAGGTCATGCTTTTCAATACGTTGAAATTAATAACTTCATTCTAGAGCATACTTCCCCGAGAAGTAAACTGCAAATATTCGAAATTTAGGTATTTTATTCTTTCATAAACCAGACGTTAAATCCGATTACTGTTAGTATCTGCATCGATAATCTAACTTCTTATCTTAAAAACTATTCTACAATAGCTGATTGCGCACATTTGGCTTTTAGATATGAGCAGTAACATAAATGCATTAAGAAATCTTTAAATTATCACATATGCTAATAGTATTAATCGCGTTGCCTTTTGTGTTTGCTTTAAACAGATCTCCCATGCACAATAATTATAGTTTTAGCTTTTGGTTATAAACAAAACTGTGCTGCCATCTCGCGAGCTACTTGTAATACACCGCAACAACTTGCAACACATTTAACATTTCGCAACGTACTTAACCTTCTCCTGCTAGACTGTGTCTCCTGCTGTACTTGCATGCAAACGTTCCCAACATTGATACAAGCAGTGTACATCATTATAGTGTTCCTGCAGGCGGCTCCTGCTATTACGTAGGGAAGTACCGTCTGTAATGTATATACTGACTTCTCCTTCTTTCATTCTTGGCAGGAGGTTCCATCCTGCTTGCCTATGTTCCTATATGACGTCACTTTATTCATTTTACATGTCGGCAGGATATTCCGTCCTGCCAAAAATTGTGGCATGGAGAAACAGCAGGAAGACGTAGGAAACATACATAATAAAGACTTTTTCCACTTGACATTACTTGTAATGCACGCACCACCAATCGCCAATTTCATTGAACGTGGGTTACTTACGTATTACGTATGTTCCGTACGTATTAACGTACGCAACCTACGTAATACTGCAAATGCTACATTTACATTATTGGGAATGTAAGCGTTTTTCTCAGTGTAGTGAATGCTTTCTCTATCTTTCTCCAGTGATTGCATATTTTAGGGGTTTTTCTATCCACTGTTCAATTGTTAAGACAAATAGGCTGTTCTAGTTGTGGTAATATTATACCTATCGCTCGCTCTTTTAAATGCAGATAGGCCTAGGTAATTTTATTATAAGGTTTCTGTAACATTCTTTAGTTAATACTATGTTATTTAGAAAGTTCACTAAAGGGGCCATCTTTGTACATGGCTGTGGACTATTTTGCACACACTAGAATTTGTTTAAATTTTGTCATGAATATTAGTGATAACTAAAACGTAACTGTCACATTGTAGAGATAAGATATCAACGTAATAAACAGTAGCTTTGATGCGTATCTATCTATATATCTGTTTGTTTAGTTACATTTCACAATAATGTCTTATAAAGTGGAGGGGCATCTTTGGACAAATGTCTATGAAAATCATTTTGGCTTCCATAAGATTTAAATTCATGGCTCTGTTGTTAACACCTTGTTGAATATTGCATTTTGTACGTTTAGGTGCTTATTCAGGAGGTCCAAATTTTATTTGCAATAACTTTCAACAGAGATTTAAATACATTTACTAATTTGTGTATAATAAATAAATATACGAGCTGAATATGTGCCAAGTGATGACGCATTTACTTGAAACTCTTATTTCCCGAGTGCAATAATTAATATTACGATATTATACCTGCAGCATGCATATATGAAGAGTACATGGAATAGAGAGGAAATGCTCCCCTCCCTCTTTTTTAATGATTTTATATTCCTATCAAGTATTAAAATATGACAGCTAACCGCTAGGATAGTTTTAATACAAAGGCACAAATAATTCACTAGTTGTATCGTTTTCTAGAATATTAGATACCTGGGAGTAAAAAATAAAAATGAAATCGGCCAATTACGTTGAACATTTAGATTCAAACATGTCGAGAAAATCACACTGAAAATATACATCTCCTGTATTTTCTTTATTCCAATCACGCTTGTCATTCTATTACTTTTGTACCCAAAAATCGTATATCAGGTGTAGAAAAGCACTCCACCATTTCCTGAAGGCGAATGTTATACAGTCAGGAGCAAAATATATGTACCATCCTCTGAATCATCGGTAACCTTAGGAAGGTCATAAATTGCTAAGAAGAGCGAAAAGAGCGAACAACATTACAGATGGGAAGTTCTTATTGGATGTTGCCTGTCAAAGATACTTCGTTCTTTAAATCACAATGGCACAATCTTTCGCATCGGTGGTTCATTTTTCTGTCCGCGACTGTACAATTATTCTGCTCTACTTTTCCATATTTACTTCGTATACGTTTCTTGTTCACATTTTGTTACTACGTTTTTGCTACAATCACGCTTTAATTTTACATAAAAATTCTTTTAATCTATAGCTGAAAGATTGTACTGTGCCTTCTAGGCTAAATTCGGTTGAGATAAGAGGTTGTCATGGAGACATTTTGAGGTCATATTTCCGTTACCCGCCATCATTCTCGCTTCATTCCAAGGAAATAGGATCCCTTAAATATAATTGAAATGTAAAAGTTCGCTATTTCACATCTTTGTACATTTATCAACATGCACGGCAGTGCATGAGCCAAGTTCTTCACGTCAGAAAACGTCAACACTGCCAGAAGAATGTTATACAGGAACAAAAGTTTATTTCAAAATCGACGATTTGGGGGACCCGTAAGAAAAAAGATGTTAAAGTTAGAAATATGAGCTTTTGCCGTTAAGGAGATATGGTAAATATGTGCAGATGTACAAAATTTCATATTCGTATCTCAAACTATGTTCTAGTTGTGGACCCCTGAAATTGCACATTTTAGGCTAACTGACAACTCACTCACTGACTGACTGACTCACTCACTCATCATATTGTTTAGGGTGTTTGGAGTAAGCTAGAAACATGAAATTTGGTATGAAGGTAGAGGATGATAAGTAGATAAAGGAATAATTCCGACATTTTGAAAAGGTCGCCATCTTGGATTCAAAATGGCCGCCAAACCTAAAATTTCAAAGAATACACAGCCTAAACGACTAAAGATAGAACAGTGAAATTTGGTATGAAACTACATCATTATAGCAAATTAAGAAAACTTTTTAAAAAATTGAAAAGTCGCCATTTTGGATACAAAATGGCCGCCAACCCTAAAATTTTAAAGAATACACAGCCTAAACAGCTGCCGCTAGAATAACGAAACTTAGTTAGACAGTACAATATTATTAATAGATTATGAAAATATTACAAAATATCTTTAAAGACGCCATCTTGGATCCAAAATGGCGGACGTCATAAATCCATTTTCCACACTGCTTGAGCCAGAGATACGAAATTTGACATAATGATGTATTATCAAGAGTAGTTTAGGAAAACATAACAACGTTTTAAAAAAGTCACCATCTTTGATTCAAAATGGCAGTTGAAATACCATTTTTCACATCGTTCGAGATAGAGAAATGAAATTTGGTATGACAGTGTATCATCACGAGTATGTCACGAAAATATAAGGAAACGTTAAAAATGTGTCCATCTTTTATCCAAAATGCCTGCCTAAGCCCCTGTAACAGCCTAGTTGCTGTTCCATTTTTATATTTATTTTCTCCCCTTTTATTTTTTTTAGTCTCCGTTTTGTTTTCTTTCTGTGTGTTCTCTTTAGCTCATTCTCTTTGGTTGGTTTTAGACTCTTTGAGCGTGTTCCGTTTGGATTTTTCTTTGGATTTTTTATCGTTATCCATCCAGGTTTTCGTTAGTCACGCAGCAATGACTTGGATCTAACGCTTGTTTTTGATTGGCCCTAGTCAATGCTTCGTGACTTGTTTTTTGCTGATTGGTGTGAATCAGCCTTCTTCTCCGTTTGCTGGGAGAACTGCTCTCTCACGCCATGTTAGTTCAGTTCCAATTTTTAAAACGAGACGAATAGATGCATGGGCTTTCCGTCATCTGTACTTCCTAAGCCCTGTCTACGATTGGTAATTAAAAACACCAAATTTAGCATAATTTTGATTTAGACTGTTTTCATCCATACCGGAAAATATATTAAATCGTATTAAGAAGAATAAAACCGATACTAGTGCTATCAGGACTTTTTCAACATCATTATTTCGGAATTTTCAACTCATTAAAATTAGTTATTATTTTGTTTTGAGA
>JAGDQP010061114.1:0-12094 GCA_022664845.1 Lepisma saccharinum
ACAATAGTTTGAACTAATACCGGTAATTGGACGGTAGTAGCACCTGGTAATCGGCAGCCAGAACTATCTACCGAGACAACGACCGTTCGTAATGGGTTTAGAACCGGATTATCTTTGTCTTTGAGAAATGTAAAATGGATATTGTTCTTCTCATTCGTGAATATTTCGAATTCAGGAAGCCGTACAAAGTTATGCAGCGTGTTAACATTAGTTATGTTTGTTAGTGGATTGCACTGTAGAATACATCGTAATTGTAAATAAACTAAATGCCGCTTCAACAACTTCAAGGAACCACAACCCCAAGAAGAAGCTAACACAACCACCAAGTCCTACCATGCTCCTAATTCTGACGCTACTGTTGTGATGGGAGCCTTTCTGTGGGAGCGGACACGTGCTTTCCGAATATTGGCCAAGTTCTTTGTTACCGGCCAGCTACGTTGTGTTGTGTTCCTGGTCAAGTAACAACCAATGATCACCCTAGTCCTTGACTGTAGTTCACCTCCATACCTGAAGATGGCACGATTATAGTTCGATAGTATTCCAATCTATAGTTAATACGTTCAACTCTCATCAGCTGGCGATTCTATATACTCCCTTATCCTTGGTAACACATGCAATTTGTAGTTGGAAACCCACATCGATTCTTAATATATTTCATGGATTAAGTTTTAATGTAAATATGATTTAGTTGTTCACTTTTAAAACAGTATACATGGATTATGTTGGCTGGCCTGAGCCATACCTGCCTAAATGCCTTAAAATAAATTCAAATGGATTATGTTGCCAACTTCTAGGTATAACTTAGTGTATTATGTGTAATTAATTTATGAATAGGGTGTTCTGAATTTTGAGTTGGCAATTTATCGATATAACTTTGTGTTTGATTTCTAATTTACTTATGAATATTGTGTTACTTTCTGTTGGCCTTCTCTTGATATAACTCAATGTATTATATGTAAATACTTACTGAATAGGCTGTTCTCAATTTTCATAAGCTCGACGATAAGAGTGAAGCACAAAGTGAAAACGGACCATTTGTCAGAAAGCAACGTTTTAAAGGAAGGCCCAAAAAAGTGTTTTAGAGTTTTGCGTTTTATCTTAAGTTTTCTAGTAAAGAGAATATTCCAGACAACATTCAATTGAGGTTGTATCGTTTCTAAAATATGAATAATTCGTAAATATGATGCAGTATTGTGTTTAGCAAAGTTTAATCTAGTTTTTCTCAATACCCCTCTTTTTCATAAATTAGTCAAATTTGCACAACCCAGTCAAATTTTAAGATGTTTTTATAATTTGGGCGGGGAGTTGTTATGAATTATATTACTAATGCAAGAAAGTTAATAACTCAAATTTGACACATTCCGACAAACGGTTCCTTTTCATTTTCATCATCACTTTTCTTCTCGTTTTCTAAACTTCGCGAACGTAATGATTTAGTCATACAGGTGGGCACAAATACACCCATTTAAAGGTAATACTTAATGTATATACTTTAAACTTAATGATCTAAATCATAACTGTGATCGAATGTCTCGAGGACCCGGAAGCCATACATTTAAAGAATAATTTAGATATATACCTGCTTGTTCAACTTGACAACAAACCCACTCGTATAACTGAATCAGAAGAATCGCTGCTTGATTTGATCACAACAGATAACGTAAATAATGTGCTTACGCACTAAGCGTACGAACCAATAGAAAGATCTGATCACTGTTTAACTACTAAAACCTTAAACATAATCAAACCACGCAGAAGCAAATGAGTATATTTATCTTACCGCAAATACTCTTTTTCTGACGAGAGTGAATATTGTTAGACTGCAAGATCATTTAACTAGGATCCACTTAAATCATGAATCAATCGATTAAAAAGTTGCTTTTTACAGAAATTCCTTATAAACATTTGATAAACGTACCCCAATTCCACTGCGAAAATAACAGCCCGCAAACTACGTTACATTTCAAGCAACATACGGTTGTTAATGAAATAAAGCGCACCGTACGTATAAATGTACAAAACTGCGAACACATTGGGGTGAGTATAAACATCTCCGACACTTTGCTACAATCTCAATGACAAGAGAAGGTAGCTTACTTCTCCCACCACATTAATAGCAGCAGTAGCCCAAAGGCTATGTTGAATAAACTCCGTATGTTAGGAGTGGACAAGGCAAACCCTTCGCACTCTTTTCCTAGCAACGTAAATGATCCAAAAATAATAAAAAAAATGTAGATGTAACTTAATAAAACATTACTGCCGAGTCAGCGATATCTAGAAACGTGAGTTACTTCAATACGATGAAATTTAACCATTCGTCAGAGCAATTTACACTACGTCAAGTGAAGGAGTTCGAAGTGGAGAGAGCAGCAAAAAAAAAAAAGACGAATGCTACAGCTCTAGACGGTATCACAAGAAAAATGTTGAATTTAGCACTCCCATTCATTCAATCACGAATTAGCTCACATTATAAAATTTTATTTCAATAACGGTTGTTTTCCCTGCCATTGGAAGGAAGCAAAAGTTACCCCACATTCGAAGAAACCAAAAGTGGAATGCAACTCTAAATGGCACTAATTTATATTACCTATCTTGTTGAAAGTGACTGAAAAAAAAATGTATATCAGCAAATGTACAAGTATGTAACTAAACTCAATCTACTACCTGTTAGCCACTGCGGTTTTCGCAGACACCATAACACTACTACTGCATTATTACAAGTTACAGATGAAATGTTACTGGCAAATAACTCATCTTATGTTACTGTAATAGTTCTGCGTGAACTCACAAACGGATCTGATTTAGTGCAACACGATTTAATTATAGCCAAACTTAATTATTACAATGTAGCAAAGTATATTATCTCGTGGTTCCGATCCTATCTCTATAACAGACAACAAAGGGTTGTTTCAAAATTCCGTACTGGTATTATTTGAACCAGGTAAAATTAATAATGGTGTGCCATAAGGCTTTATATTAGGTCCTTTACTATTTTCAATATACTCTTCGGACCTACCTCTTACACTGAAACATGCTCAAGTCTATCTATATGGTGATGATAATCAATTATTTATCTCCACCCAGTCTATTAAATACAAAAGTGACACTTCTTAATAAAGATCTGAAAGCTATCAATGATTGGTGCGTCGGTAATGGGTTATTAGCTAAGCCACAAAAATGTACATTCACGATCATAGGAACAAAAATAATCTGAATACATTTACTGATGAAATTAACGTGAACACAATGAACGTAAATATTCCACACTGCAAGTGGTCAGAAATTTAGGAGTCCAGATGGATGAAAAATTTACCTGGAGCTCCCAAATGTCCACCCAGTGTACGAAAGTTCTGTCAACCCTGCGGTATGTTTACAAACTACGCGAATGCTTCACGATATCTTCTCGGTAACCTTATCCTATGAGTATTGTGATGTAATTTACGTACCTGGCTTAACCTGGAGTAAAGCAATATATATACACAAAATACAAAATGCCTGCGTAAGATCCAGCGTTGGATTTCATAGATCGGAACATGTACTACCAAAATTTAATAATTTAAATATGCTATGTCCAGGAGGCGTAATGACTATTGTTGTTTAATATTTAAACTTTTAAACATAAAACACCCATCTACCTAGCAAATAAACTTCACTCTCGAAGAACTGTTCATCACTACTCAACACGTAATAGTAATGCCTTTAATGCCCCCCGTTTCAGACTGTGCAAAAGAGCTGGTTCATTTTCAGCAGCAAGAACATGGAGCTCTGCCAAGCAATATTAAAAATTCTACCACCTACAGTGTTCAGAAATATGGTCAAATATTTCCTCCATCGGAGGCAATTACTAAGCTCGAACTATTATATATTTGTAACGTTTTTCGCCTCGTAGATATGCAACTGTTGACACCAATAAAAATATTGCGTGTCGGATGTCTGTATATGTGCATGTGTGTGTGTGTTTTTGAGAGAGAGAGAGAGTGCATTTAGTATATAGCTTTATTATTATTACTATTATTACCATTATTCTTTTTTTATTGTATTGTAAATCGGGTATATTACTAACATTGTATATTTCGTGTAATTTTATTACTGTAATAACTTTGTGCACTACTCTTTTTTTTCGTATTGTAATATTCTAACTATAATCTTATTTTGAGAAGGGTTAGCTGGCAGAGCAGACATTGGCTGAACCTCACCGGCTTCAATAAAGACCATTTCAATTCGATTTAAATCAATTTCAACAGCTGATGAATTTACTATGCCACAGTCGTATACGTTGTGCACAGTCCTTGATTGTTGAGAGGGATTTTTTTTCTGAAATTGATTCTTCAGCTGAGAAAATAAGAAAGAAAGGGACGCATTCGCTTGTGTCGCTTACTAAGACGCACTCAACTACTGTACAACAAATCTCCCCGTATGTGTTTATGCAGACGTTGTTGAAGTGTCTAAATCGCAATTGTTTCCCATAATTATCTGCCTGAACAGTCTTGCAGGCAATAATCTAAAACTTTAAATTAGTTAAGGTATTTTCTCCCACTTTAGAATCATAGACGTTACAAGACCATATACCACTTTTTGTGTTCCAAATATTGACCTGCTCTCACTAACGCGTCCTTTGGTGCGGTGATCATTACAAGCCGCATTCGAGAATGCCCCCACTAACACCATGTTATTTAATATTTGTCACAACTGAATAGAACAAATATAGTTCGAAGAGGACCACATCCAATATAGCTTTATTAATAAAAAAAATGTAAAAGTTAACTTATAACATGAACAGTAAATATTTTTATCAGTATTTTATGAATATCTGCTACCGAAACTTAAGTAATATAATGTTATTTACAGAAGGCATAAACTGTTATATCGAGCTTGGTTCACAAACATATTGTTGTATGTTTAAATAAAACTAACTGTAACTTAAAATAATGGGAAGAAGCGGATGGTTGTAGCAGTTATATACTTATCTAAACTTATTAATGAAGTGTCTTTCATTGGGCACAGTTAGACTTCCACGTTCACATTGCAAAAATAAAGCAAATATTATCCATGTACATTGCACAATTGAAAATATAAAATAAACGAAAATAGATTCCCCTTAAATTAATTTATATAAAAATATTACCTCATTTTCATCAATTTCAAAATTTTCCTCTTTCATTTCTATTGGATATTGCATGGCCTTGTACTCGTCTTCATTTGAAGCCATCTCTGTTTTTATTAATTTAATTAAGGACACGTAGTTACTCAACAGTGCAATAAACGGTGCAAAGTTATCGTTTCACACACTAATTTAAAAAGCTATACAAATCATCAACCATCACGTTATATGTTTCAAGTGTACTAGAAATAGCCAAATTGTTTTCCTCTTGTTTTTTAGCTTCAGAGTACAAAGTAAAGCTGAAAACATTCTCCGTTGAAGGATTCTTCCTGAAACAAAATGAGAAAGAACACAGTTACATTTTATTAACAGTGAGTCATCACGATGATAGTCACGTGCCAAAACGAATTAAATGCATTCTGAATGGTTTACGTACTAATGGAATTAGGGTCACAGCTCTAAGAATGATCTCCGACTTGTTTTCTAGACATGAAAGCTGTTGATTTACGTAGTTTGGAGTGATACAAGAACGAATTCTTGGCAGAACTACTGAACAATCCAATAATACGTAAACGTGTATTTGGTCCGCTTTGTCATGTATAATCATATAAAATCAATCCATTGAAATAATATGTATAATCAATTCGAAAAAGTTCAAAATGCGTTCTAATATATTTTGTTTCCTTTCGCAAATTTGTAATTACGTTGAGAAGGAAAGAATATATTCTAATTTTGTGAAGATAATATGTGAACAAGAAACAGGTTAAAACAGAAGGTCGATCTGTGTTAGTTTTTTTTAAAAAAAAACGGAAAAATTGATTGCCGGAAAGAATTTAAATTTTTAGTGCTACTTTGAAAAAAAAACGTTGATTTTTTGCTATTACGGGGTCCCTGACATTTTCACGTTAATGAATTAGTTAAAATGATAGTTGAATTTCAAAACATATATTAACAACAAAAAATCCGCAAAGAAACGGAATGTGACAAAGTTTTGAAGCTTTTTTTTTTTAGTTTTCTGGGCCTGAGCCATAGATGCCTAAAGTTAAGAGAGCTTTTGTATCATGTACAACTGTACTAATGAGATATATTGCATTCCTAATGTAAATTGAAAGCTGTTTGTATGTTTTTTTAACGTAAGAGCATTTAATTGTACTAACCCGAAACTACAAATGCATTAGGTGCGTTAATTGTGACTACTGGTGATAAAGAGCCATAAAAAACGATCTCGTCAATAAAACCAATTTTTTCCATCGTGGGAATAAATCTTTCTTTTTTGAAAATTTCCGGTTTTTTCGGCCTTATAAACTCTAATCTGTGCACATCTATGGATCATTCCAACTCAAATCATTCACAGAAAAGTGAAAATGTTACCTCACCATCTCGGATTTTTATAAAAAAAAAATGTATCGTTAAAGAATTTCTGAAGCTGAGCCCAAATCTGTGGTGAAGTTTACAAGTTGTGGAGCTTTTAAATTATCGCAGAAATGACTGAAACGTGCGAGCGACACCAAATGAAAGTAGAAAATACAGGATAACTTACTTCGTATTCGTCCTGGAGACTTCAACTTAAATTTATGGCATCAGAATGAAATGTTTGGAGTGAAATGGGTACACCGAAGAGTAGCAGGTGATGTACAAATCTCGCTTTTTGAAGTATTGCCGCATTCCGAGTTCAGTTTTGGGACACAAATTGTTGTGCAGGTAACTCGTAACACTTCAAAAACTGTGATGGAGGAAAAAGAAGTGGACAAATAAATATTTTAACAAAAACTCTTATCTCATCCACTTCTTCTCATTTCTCCATCCCAGTTTTTGACATAGCGTAAGTGCATGCTACCAGTTATCTGTAGTTTTTGTCACAATTAAAGGCGTGGCCGGTGCTGAAATACCAGATTGCATTCGGAATACTGCAATTCTTTAATTAGCGAGATCTGAAACTAAACTGCGCTGTACACATTTTACTCCGGACGATGGCTCATTTCAATCTGAATACCATATAACAAACCTGACTTCACTAGGACAAATACGAATAACGTAATCCTGTTTTCTATTCTGATATAGATTCGCGCGCATGTTTGTGTCAACTTTGCCATAAATTTGAACCTCGATAACTTTTGAACCCCACCACTGATCTCAGCAGAATTAATATTTTCGGTTCAGCGTCAGAAATTCTCCAACCAAAGCAAGTTTCATCAACGTCTGAGATTGTCTGGTGACATGCCGTGGTTGATCTTACATGGAATGACTCATATCCAATTTTGAATTACCGTCTACTTTACGAAAATCCACAATCCAACTTCTTCCTTCGGGAGAGGGCTCATTCAGTAGTGTATTAAATATAGCTGCGAATTATTATTATGTAATGCAATAATATTGGCAGCAACAGCTATAGTGATTCCGACAGACCCCCAGTTCGAGGTATTTACCGCCTAAATTCACAACAACACCCACAACTTAAAGGAAAACTATAAAAAATCGATTGAAACCCTACTAAAATTTAATTACTCCCTCCCAATTTTGACATTCATTCCCCAAACTGAAAATCCAAGACAAGTCATGAACAACACAATAGCTTACGCCATCCCTGAATATAAATAATTCTGTAAAATACACAGAAATTACTCGAGCAAAAGCTGATCGGATTATACTGATAATTATAGTGCTTCGTCCTCCTGAAAATAATAATAATAATAGTTTCCACGGCCATTATTCTTTAACTTAGTCCTATCGGATTCATGCATTTTCGTTAAATCTTAATTTTCACAGAAATCTACGACAAAATATTAGTATTTGACCTTATATTAGAACACACAGCCATTAAATAAGGCGTCTATGGCGTATTGGGTCAAATTTAGCTCGGCCAAACTTCAAACATTCAATTACAGTAAAATTAATTCTTAAAATCTACCATTCAACGACAATTATAAAAATACGTATTTTGGAGATAGCGCAGCTTGACATCAATGATACAGAAGGGAATAATACACGAGATTCTATCCAGACGAAACGTTGAAATGATAGATCCCTTGTACCCTATCTATAATTTATTTGCTTATCTATTTCATAATATTTTCTCATACAAGACATTAAAATTCTGTCTGATTTTTGTGTATAGCGATTAAAGATGATTTTTATAGCTGAAAGATTCGTATCTAAACTTTCAGTAGTGTCGCTTTGTTTGCAGCGTATACTGAGTAAGACCATTCACAAGTCATTAAAAATTATACCAAGATAGAAAAACAAAAGCCAAATATATTTTCTCTTACATTCTCAGTCTAGGGATTAATTGTAGAATCAGTGCACTTGACCACCGGAGTCAATTTTCAACTAGACGGAGTGTATTTTGCATATGCCCTTGTACACTAACCACAATACGTACTTAACTCTACTTACTACTTACGAGCCGTTACTATTTCCTCAAAAGGCTGGGGAAACTTCGACTGGCTTCGAGCATTCTCTATAACCTTCTCACTTCATACAAATAAATACATACGCGGAGTTTTTATCCAATACTGTATGAAGGCATACCTATAACTCTGTTCGATAGAAATACCGTTGTGTTACTAACGTAACTGTGTTGTGAAAGTTAATCAGAACAATTTTACGAGGATTTTGTAACGAACCTTCTGATAAACATTAAGATGACCTTGAGTAATTAATTATGTTTTTTTTTTCTGCTGAATAGATCTATTGAACTATTTTTCTATGTTGATTATTATGATTAGGATTATGTAATTTATCTTGCAACTTTGTGTCACGCTGAAGTTAATACTACAATGTTGAAACTTGCAACATTTGTTGTTTCCTCATTGTTACCTCACAAAAGTCGCTACGACGACAAACACGTTTTGCCGGTTTTTCTACACTATATACACTTGACGACCCATATCGTAAAAATCGCTCAACACATCACTTTTGATTAATTTCTTCACTTTGGAATGATCGCAATCTCTCTCTCTCTCTCTCTCTCTCTCTTACGTCGTACCATTTACGCACTTTCAAACTGTACACAGTTCTATGACTTAGCGCTGCGTTAGGTTAGAAAAGTCAGGTTAGATAGATCTACCAAATTGATTGTAGTTACGCTAGGTGTGTAACGGGAGCATGGTGTATCCGAACTCCGAAGGAAGCTGGGCGGTGTGTGCGCCGGTTTAGACCCTGAAGTGTTTTTTATTTAACCAAGTGTGCAGTTCCAGATATGAATATAATCTGCATTAAGTTATATAAAGTTCTAAATATTTTTACATAAACTTCGCACACAGATCGTAAAAAAGGATAAAAAATTATGACAGTAGATATTATAATACATTTTTTTTTTTCCTTTACGTAGGTTATATATTGCAAGGAACTTTGCAGATTATCAGTTTTTTGTGAGCTGTTGAAATTGCGAATACCGAAATAGTTATTTTTTTAAAAAAAACTAAAAAATTGAACGGCAGAAAAAACAGGATAACGTTTTTCTTTCTAATTTTTCATGCTACTTTGAAAAAAAAACTATTTTTTAATATTGCCTGACAGTACTTGATCAATGGTGGAGTTAAAATGTTAATATTTATTGAAAATATGAATTTAGGGGGAAGGAACGTCCTTGAGGCCCTCTGACTGAGTTTTTTTTATCTTTCGTGTGTCGGGATGAACCAAACTTGCCTAAAAGGACAGAAGTGAACGGAGCTCGTCTGTGCTGTAGAAGGGCGCTAAAGATATATATATCGTGTTTGTAATCTAATGTATAAATTGTGTTACAATTTTTTTTTCAAATGTAAGAATATTTAATTTTCTTCCTAGAACGTGATGGTTTTAAAACAGGAATAATCACGTACCTTTTTATACGGTAAACCTGACAGTGCTGTACATCATTATAAAATGTAGATCATGTACAGGCTTCTCTCTCATTAGTGTAGTCAAAGTGTTATTCCTATACTCCATTAAGATTTAATTACATTATAAAAATCGTTGCGACAATTAGCACAGACATTAATCTTGAAATTATTCGAATACAATTAAAAACACTAAAAAATAAAAAGAGGATGTTGGAAGTTAGTCTGCCAGGGCGTAGTTAATAGGTAACGTCACGGCATTTACCTAGTATGACCGAGGATAAACCTTGGATGCTGTTGTAATATTTAAACGAACCCTAAACCATAAGGATTAGTATTGTATTATTAATGTTTAATATACACTCTAGACTATTTCATCGAATTAACAATACACTTTCTCACAGTCAACAAGAATGCCATAATGTCCCGTAAAAACGAAGGACGTTAAGCATTCATGTAAACACCCTCTCGTCAAATACAGGGGCATGCATTACAGCACCTGGTGTGAATAACTATCTGTAAAATAAATTATCGTTGTCCTACTAACTTGCATAACGAGTTTCAAAATAAGCTCGTATCGTAGCCCAATGAAAAACACACGAGCCAGTGATATGCACCATGTGTCTCTTTAACACATAGGCCGACGTGTGTGTACTTTCCTACACAAAGAAAAATCCTACGCAAAATAGCATGCTTACCAAGCTATGGAAAATTTACTAACTATCCGGGTCAATTCTGTAGGAAAGCACGTCACAGAGAACATTACTGATTGAAGAAGTTGGAAGATGTCAATCATTGTAACTGCAACGAAACGGAAATTTCAACTAATAGGAACTGTTTCAAATGGCAATCGAGTTGTCCTACGAGACCCACCTTATTTCATATTTCACAAAACAAACCGTATAAAAACACCAAAATGAAAAATAGGAATGCCAAATATTATTCTCTCGTCATCTAGCTTTTATTATTTTTATATGTACTTCCTTTTCGAATTTGGATAGCAGAAGTGTACATTCGTCAGAGAACGTTATGTATTTCATAAAATTCAAAGAATGTTGGCGATTCAATTCTATAAAATCTAACTAGCCCAATGTGTTGTTCTGTATGGCTTATTATTTGACTTAAACAATAGTGAACAATTATTATTGTCATAAAGAACATGGATTAGAAGCAGATGGGTCCATTCCGGGCAACAGTGAACACTTTTTGAACTCCGGTGAGGAAGTAAGTTGTCGCAGTTTGCGGGAAACTTATTAGTCCAAAGATCAATGTATAACTAAGCGAGTCCTTGACAGGAAAATATGGGTAACAGTAGCGCTCCTAGTGTCAGGGGAACGCAACACCAAGTAAAATCGATGTTCAGTACTTCACGTGGCATGACAGGTTTTTTTCTAACTTGTAAGTCGAATTCGATAAGCATTTTTAAATATCCCGGTTATATGATAGGCAAATTTCAAATGTTACCATATATTATGGCCTAGTGAAGTCTAAGCTAATTCCCCTGTCGCGAGAGACACTGTGATAGCATGACTTGCCCTGATTGGCTGTTGTTGTCGTCACCTAGCTGGCGATTTCTGATGCTAGAAT
The DNA here is from genome assembly GCA_022664845.1 of Lepisma saccharinum. Taxonomy (NCBI): domain Eukaryota; kingdom Metazoa; phylum Arthropoda; class Insecta; order Zygentoma; family Lepismatidae; genus Lepisma; species Lepisma saccharinum. Next base: position 11,506 of record JAGDQP010061114.1, read on the forward strand.
ACAAACGAATACTCTTCGGATCCTCTTTGCCTAATGACAGTATCTGTCAGTTGCATCATACACTATTCAGCCAATGAGGAGGGAATGCTTTACCTGTTATTTCCATATCTAGCGTGCGAAGTAACTTTGAATACATTTTATACATCTTGAACACAAACCATATATAGTTTTAATCAAAATTCTTTCAAGTAACGAGACTTGATTTTAGATTCAGCATTTACCTATACTGTAATTTAGTATCTGGGTACTAAACAAAAGGTTACACGCTGCAGAAGCTTCAGTTTTAAAAGAGTAAATACAAACTGTCTGATTGTGATCGAAATATTTTATAGATTTTTGTGTCTGCTAAGTTAACGGGAATTAGCTTTAGTAAACGTAAAACTAAACATATACACACCAAAACACGTCATTTAACGGGATTTAGCTTTGGTAAACGTAAAACTAAACATATACACACCAAAATATGTCAGTTTCAATAAAACACTTCTGGGTTAATCAAGATATATATTGAATCCACCAAGCAACTAATATACGTGTTAGTAACGAACATCCAGGACACCATTTACCACGACTAAGTACAAACAAGAGG
>JAGDQP010061116.1:0-12094 GCA_022664845.1 Lepisma saccharinum
AATGAAATACCAGAGGTTTATTTTTAAATTATTAGGAATTCATAAGAGTGTACATTGTTTGTCTAATTGACAATTTTTTTTAGGCATGAATTACTTAACCATAGTTTTGTTCATGGCTAATTTTATTTCAATGTCAAATTTTGCAGGCTCTTGTACTATCAAACTACGAAGTGCCAAGAGAAAATTGGAACAAGATGACGGGTTCGTTCAGTCCTCTCAAGCGACTGGAATTTTATTTTACAATATACGAGGTTGTTGTCGATGACCAAGTGGGAAACTCAGTACCTATAGAGTTAAGAAAGTGCAGACTAGCAGAGGAGAATGACGGAATGTGGGCCTTCAAGTATTACTCTCCCTCGGCGTGTAGAGCTCAATGCCAAGCCGAAAAAAAAAAATTGAATTATGCAACTGTACAGACACCTTAATTGGGTATTCAAATCGTAAGAAAATGTACTTTAATAATCTAAATATTTTGTTCTTAGTTATCAACTGTATATTCATTTTTTTTCTTGTATCTTTTCACGCTTGCTTGCGCAACATACATTTTTAACGTATATACATAACATTGACATTTTGATAACTTACTGTATCTCCTTGTACCCCTAATACATCCACTATAGTGTTTAGCATTTAAAATACACATACATATCGATACAAACATACATGGATAATACAAAACCGAAACGCTTCCACGCACAGAGGCATAGAAAAATAGATGGGATAGAGCAGTAGATACAAAATTTGCCTAAATACGGATATTAGAGAAAGGTATTTAAGAGTTATATTGAACAATTCCTTAACTCGAATGTTCGATGCGGCATGGATTTGTGATGTGCTGGAATCTTTGTTCGGGCATATTCACGTTTGCACGTCTAATGTTTTCGTAAAAGCTTTTTGTGACGTCTGTACAGGGTATCAAGTGCTCAATTGATTTCGCGTCCCCAGCGATATGAACCAAGGGGATATCTGGATGTCAATAAAATGTTCATTGAACCAATTCTGTATTGTTCGTATACAGACGCAGAGCTGCTATTCTGCTGGTGCAAACCATCCCCAGTGGAAATCACGAGCAGCAGAGGTTTAGCTAATACTGAGAAGTGTATTCACAGTTATCATTTCTCAAAACATAATTTTCACTACTGCAACTCTAACAGATGATATCTTCCAATACTTTATTTCATAAGGAAAATCCATGCCCAGCAATGGTCCAATATAGCAGTGTTCGTATTCCGTTTGTCCATGCTTGCTTTCTCGTCATGAACTGGCTGGTGTTACAGTTACCCACAAAATTATTGAATACACACTTGCTTGTTAAATAACTTGGTGAACTACTACCTACACTAGCAAATAATGCTCAGATATTACATGAAAAGTAATTCAGCTTGTCATAGTACATATAACCAGCTAATTCATTACGCACTTATAATGTTTTCTGATCGTAATGAGGTTCATTTTCATATGTTGAGACTTCTACAATTCTAAATAACAGTCATATGTCAAAACCTCTTGAATATCGCTTATACCTTTAACGTGTACAGACATATGTTCTGAATTCTCATTTCACTTCGATTTTATAATTGACGTTAATAGTGAACACAAATTAGGTCAGTAACATCTGCCTGTGGTCCTGGTTTCGACGTTACTAGTTGACACGTTCCTTGTAATTATCTGACAATCAGGTGCTATCCTTGGATATAACCGTGCTTCTGTAGTCTCAGGAAATCTCATAGCATGGTTACCTGGGACATAGAATACTTCACGCTTGTAGTTACTCCACCATTTTTATCTTCTACAAAATACATTAAATCAAATTTAGATGAATAGTGAATACGCCCTATGGCTCCTACACGTACACTGACACACTACAACCAAAGCATCCAACCAAGTCATTCACTGACGAGAGAATGTACTGCCGAAACCTAGCATTTAAACTTAATCAACTTTCAACAATGAACTAGACAACTAGATATATTCAAAATAAGAGCAAAACTGGTAAGGAGCAAAATTATACCTGTTATACAGAATTTATAAAAGTTACATTGCACGGAATCATTGCATTCGTTACTTGGAAATTTTAGTCCGAAAATATATTATTCTAATAATAATGCCCAGTGCAAGAGGCCCAACGGTAAAATCAGATATACAATTCTGATTTACATTATCATGGATTATGTAATTCCTGCCGACAGGCAATAGACAAAACAATTAAATCATTTTATTTGAAATGTGAGGTGCGTATTTGTTGGTGACAAAAATTAAATGCTTTTTCGAAATACGTATAAATCACATTCCATTATCCTTTAAAATTTGCCGTTTAAGTAATATACTAATGCGTTTAAATGCTCTAGTAATTCAATTACTGAAATCTGTATATGTGAAGTTTGTTTCCAAAATATACCAAATCCACCTAAAAAATAATTGAGTTAATATAACATCATGTAAAGTTCCTAAAATTAAAGCGATATGTTTATTTTTGTGGCTTTGACTTTATTTCTTTATCATATGTGAGGAATGATTAAACAAAGCGACTTCAATGTTAGGGAATCTGCATGTTGCTTTTTCATTATCTCAACAATTTGTTGAGATGAATTTGGTGCCTTTCGGAACGAAACTCCACATTTATATTTTATTTAGTTGTTGGAGTTACCATACTACAGCATGTGCTTATTGTTCATTATCAAAATTACGTGTCTGTTCTATGGATAATTTAAACGCTTTTCTAATATAATATCTATGCTTATGCAGTTACATTATTAAAACTACATTAATTTTTAAAAATCAAAGTCTGCGTAAAATATGTGAATAATAATACATGTTAAATGCTTTAGTATTAAACGCAACATGAAAACTAATGGGAATGCTTTTATTAAATACATTTTCTCTCTGCAGGGAATATAAGAAAGTGTAATATTGGTGGACTGAAATGCATCAGAAAACAAAAAGGTATTTTACCACACATATAATTTTAGGTGAAATTCGTTCTTTGGTTTTCTTATAACTCAAATCTTTGTAGCTGTTATTACACAATTTCTTTACAATTTGCATTTTTTTAAAGATCTTTACGCTACTATGGTTCAGGTCGACTTCTTTTACGAGTCTAAGAACTTCGTAGTCGTACGTACATGTAGGTTTGATGTAAAGAAAATTACACTATTTAGGTAATCAGAATCCTAAAAAATCGAACAATTTTCTTCGGGAGGTTACGCGGGAAAATATCTATTTTTTCCATTTTTCGGATGGTTTACATTACATTTAACTTTTATACGTTATACTAACTATAAGGATCGTAAATTAAAAAGTTGTCACCCCATTTACCTCCTAATAGAGCGGCTTGTTTAAACAATCCCGAAACACGTCAACTTTTGTCTCTAAGGGGACAAAATATTGTGACGATTTTAAGTGAGTTGCAACATCATCCGTGGTCTCGTAGCAAATGCTGCAATTTTATTACATGGCAATATGAACATCGTTTGAAAGCTAGTTACATTGTTTTTTTTAAATACTTTTCTTTCTGAATTTGACTGAATACTTTGTGAGATATCGCGTTTTAAACTTTTGCTTATTATACATTTACCGAATAATGTAATATTTTACCCTATTAAACCTTATAAACACTCTCAACCACTCATCAAAGAGTAGACGAGGAACACTAGGAACATTATTCTGATAAGTGTGAACATGTTGAACAATTCTCCGTGGTCTAGTGGCAAAACGTCCAATTTTCTGAAATTGCACCTTGGGTCGAGTGGCACATCATTTGAAAACTGCGTTCATTCTGCCTACCAAAATGTTGTTATTTTTTAATTTTGCTGAATACTTCGTGAAAATTTGCGGTTTGACAGAATACATATGGCAATCGCAAAAGAAGAAACATTTTGTCATATTAAACATTGTGATTACAAAAAACTATCCATTATGCCCTTGAAGATAGTGTATATAGCCGCAATGTGATTTACATGGAATGTGTTATCCCATTTCCTGAGGTCTAGTGGCAAAACCTTCAAATTTATTAAATAGCGATATGCGTGAAGTAACACATCGTTTGAAAGAGCTTGTGAATCTTTGAGAAAAATTAAATGTGTTTGAAATGTCAGTAAGATGTCTGTGAGATATTTCCTTTTGACCATTTGGACACTGCAATCCGTAAGCTCGTTATCGTATTAGTATGCCCAAGTTCACACAGGTATGGTGTTTTTAGTTTGTCACTACAGATCTTCTTACAAGTTATTGTAAAAATAATCTATTTGCATTTAATATAGATCTGAGATCATAGAATTTAATAAACTTTAAATCAAGAATGTTATAAATGTCTGTGAAAGCTTTGAAAAAAACTATTCTTGAGAATAGTTAAATACTAAAAACAGTACCAAACTGAGGATGATCGTCCTTTATTAACGGACAAGCTACCGTATCACACTTGTACCTTTGTGAGAATCTTCTTCAGATAAAACCCCAATATATTTGATTATAATGGCAACTTTGTTCTATGACGACCTTTATCTATACAACCGTTCAGTTATGACAATATAATAAAAATATTAAAAACCGGCCATCTATAATCCAAAATGTCCGCCCTACTCCAATTTCGAAATCACTAAGGCTAGAAAAACGAATTTTGGTATGAAACTGTACTATGACTAGTAGGTTCCAATAAATTGGTCAAACATACCCTAGGGCGGTGTAGCCCTCCCCGTGGTGCATCGGCATGATGTAGACTTATTCAATTAGAGAGCCTGGTTACGATAAAGGGGTGAGCAGCCTCCCAAATATCACCAAGTTGGGAGCGCAAAGCCCTCAGCGTAGCGAAGAGAGTCCTTATAATACGCTAGTTTATAACCTCATGGTCACTGACTCACTCACTCACTAACTTGTCGTAAAATTGCCAGGCCAAACTAGTCGCCACCTTGGATCCCTAATGGTCGCCAAACCTATTTGTTGTATAGAATACAGGGCCTAACACATGGAGCTATAGAAACGAAATTTGCTACGACGGTACATTATCACTATTAGGTTTCGAAAAGGTAAATTAATGTTTTGAAAGATGCCATCTTAGTTCCAAAATAAACAACACAAAACGTTAATTGTCCATGCCATTTGAGCTTAAATGCAAAATTTGGTAGCATATAATCAACTATGAGCAAGAGTAGTTTAGGAAATTTTTACAAAATTAACTAAAATTGGTAATTTTTATCCAAAATGGCTGCTGGTCTCAATGTTTGATGGAATACATATCCTTAACCGCTAGAGCTAGAAACACCAATTTGTGTATGCCGGTACATCATCGCCTGTAGGTTAGGAAAATATTTCAAAACGTATGGAAAGACGCCACCTTGGATCCAAAATGGAGGACCCAAAAATTCATTTTCAACACTGAACTAGATGATATTTATTTTGTTCCTGCTGAGGATACTTATTGTGAATTTTTAAGTTATGTTTGGAAGGGCACTGGAACAACATATCGTGTTACTGGTACATTCAAGGATGATCGAAACATTAATTATGTGACAATCTGTGATCAATCTGATTCCTAGCCTCCATATACTTGCTGACCCTCACTAACAATGACTGGCTACATGCCTGGTAACAGTGATTAGATACAATTACTAGGTACCTTGAGGACATTCAAATTTCATTTCAGTAGCCTGAGCGGCTTAGGGTTCTATAGAACAAAAAAATATATATGGCCATTTTGTATCCAAGAAGGATACGTTTTCTACATGTTGTAATATTTTCCTAAACTACATGTCGTAATGCACCTTCAAACTAAATTTCATATCTCTAGCTCAAACAGTGTGGAAAATGCATTTATAGAGTACGCCATTTTATATTCAAAATGGTTTATCTGGATACACTTCGTAATATTTTCGTAACATAATAGTGATGTTGTACCTTCATACTAAATTTCATTTTAATAACCCCAACTGTTTAGGCTGTGTATTATATACAACAGGCATTTGGTGGTCACTCTGTATCCAAGATGACGATTATTTTAATTGTTTTAATATTTTTATAAACTACTCAACATAGTACACCTACACACCAAATTTCATTTCTCTAGCTCAAACGGTGTGGAAAATGGATTTTTTGGATCCGCCATTTTTATGTTAGGTCTTTGGATAAATAAGGTAACATTTTCCTACTCTATTTATTGACGTACATGCGTACCAAATTTCGTTTCAGTAGCCCCAACCGTTTAGGCTGTGAATTCTATATAACAATTCATAAATATGCATTACAGATTTAGATATATTCCAATACGAAAGTATTTGTCTGTGGTAATCATACACAGACACATCTAAAATAGAAATATATTTAAGGCCTTTTCCTTGATATAACATGTGTATCTAGACACATGCCACAGTAATACAAAAATGCATATGAAATCATGGAAAGTTCCAAACCTTTCTATTGAGGCAAAAACTTGCGCTTGTAACTCTTGTGCTTATGAAGAACCACGGGACACTCTCGTTTGATACTCCAAAGTAATCTGTCAACGCGTACCAGCTCTATCATCATCTTCAGGTCTTGATGGAAACGCTCTCCCTGTTCATCGCTACAATCTCCAAGGTTCTCAGGTAATTGATCAAGGTGACTGTAGAGGAAATGAATCTTCACACTTATTTGCACCCAAGATAGCGAAAGACCGATAACATTCTCTGAACCAGCACTTCATAGTTATCCGACTTTTTCTTGCCTAGAAAGTTTTTGATAACTTTCACGAAAGACAGCCTTGCAGTTCATCTTCTTGGCAAATTGCGCATCAGGCAACAGAACACGAATTTGAGATCTACCGAACACGTCTGCTTTGATCTTCTCGTAAGTCAAAGCTGAAATCAGATTCTGAAAGCAGTCACCATCACGAACTGTTTCATCAAGCCAAGCTTCATGTGGAGTGAAGGGGAAAATGATCCTATCTCGGTTGACAATTGGTTCATTCACAATGCATTCCTACTTGCAGAGTGTCACGCATAGACCATTATTTTTGTGGCCAGTGCTGCTCTCGTACGCAGCTATCCCACATACACAGATAGCATAGAACATGAGATATATTATGACAATACAGTGAAGAAATATTCACGTCAAACGATCTAACATCGCAACATTCTCAATGCTAAACAATGTTTAACAAGCACAAGTTGGAACACTTTAAATTCAATATTTTTTTTTGCTGGCTTTTCTTGATTATCTAAAACTAAGTTGTATTGTTATAGCATTTTTTTTACATACTTCTCTGTTTTTGAATACTTTTTGTATAAGTACCTTAATCGCTTAGATTTATTTACTTTTCTGTGTGCTTTGAATGCTATTTTAAAGTCGTAAAATCTTTCATAAAACAATTCTTTAACAATTGTTACGTTGACTGAACACCCATATCTAATTTTAATCATGTGTTTAAGAGAATTCTTAAATTTGACATCAAGTTGTCTTAACCTTTTAAAAGATAACCATGGGATTAGATCTAAAAGGCAGTCTATCGTTCTGGGCATTAGTTTTATCTCTAAGATTTTTGTGTTCTGTTAATTGTGTTGAAAGTGAAAGAACTTGAGTGTTTTTAAAGTCATCCTTTAAATTTATTGTTTTATGAAGAATTTTTATTACATTTAGCAGATTCTTGTATAAAGGAAGACCTTTTCTTTAACTGCCTCTGTGCTTACAGATTAAGGAAAATGGGTGAAATTTATATGTAGATGCTGGAAAAGTTAATTTCGATTAAAGTAAATCCAAAGTGCCTGTTTGTTTTCTGGACAGCAAATTTTATTTTTTTAAAAAGGCCAGGCTGTAATCTAATTAAGTACGATTTGGCTGCATTGAGTCCTTTAGTAGTTACGATTATCTATTGTTTTAGACCGGTTTATTTGAATGTAACCAGTTATTGTACTTTGTTTTTATCAGTAACTAATCAATAGTTTTGCTTGAAGACCTAATGTGCTTCACATGTGATCTTCCGAGGTAGCGGATGCATTGACGTGTAGCTCCAATGTTTGTCTCTACCTTACATCTTAATAAAGGAAGCTATTGTTTACAGCGTACAGATGATGTCTATCTATCCTATGTCTTCATCTTTAGATAAATGTGTTATATATTACGTCATAACAATATAATTAGGCATGCAAACAAAACCTTGTACGTAAATCATCCAATCTTAGTGAGTCTTTACGACTTCTATTTATTACACAGCATTTCGATCCACACCAACAACGAAACTATTTCGATAAATAAAGCAAAAAGGTCCCCTTAAAACCCCAGAGGTGTGCAAGTAGGAAAATTAGCTAGTCTATACCTGAACAAAAATAAAGCTTATAAAGATGAAATGTTTGAATTGTACTAAGATAATGTTCGTGCTGCTATTCGGTGGAAAATTGATTGTCTTAATGTGCATTTTGTTCAAGATTATATCGCAATATATAATGGAAAGAGGGTAATTATTGTAGGCCATATGAAACATTTGAAGGAACAGAAGGTTTGTGATTCTAAAATAAACTTCATTATGAATATTATAAAATGAATATTATAAAATACCTAGGTATATATGAAATTCTAAAAATGAATAATGCATTATATCATAATAATTGCGAGGCACAAAATATTGAGAAGTTCAGGATTAGTAGAGAATATTATAAACGAATTTAAACAATTTGGACTATATTAAAATCTGAGACACGCAGTCAATCACAACAGTGTCCAATGAAGGGTTCAGGTACAATGATCTACAAATTAACCTGCTGAATTTGTATGGATGAGTGATGTTTGAAAATTAATAGATAATTGCAGGTAACGAAATTGTTACATTCAAAAATACATAATAAGAAAATTTTAAAAAAAATGGATATATGTATACAATTAATAAATTTGGTGGTTTACGATTCTAAATGAATATGTTTTCTCATTAAAACTATACTTTCACCAAGAGATTGTCAGGAAACTGTAACAGGGCTTGTTGGGGCAAGGGGTTAGTAAACGACATTATTAGTAATTTACAATTTCAGTTCCCTTTTCCTGGTTATAGTTTTGTGGCCCCGCACACGCTTAGATGAACGATTAATGAGAGTTGAACGTGGAATCAACAGAGTGGATCAGGCATGTAGTAAATATTATATTACTTACAAGAATTTCAAAGATATCGATTCTCGACGAATGGCAGATACAGAACTAGAAATGAAAGCCTTTGATCGAGTTGTTACGAAAGACGCGAGCTTATAAGAAAAATATTTTCTATTTGAAGAACTAAGGCAATGTAATGCGAAAAACAAATTTCCCATACAAATAGCACACATTGAATGAACACATATAACACATCGAATGGAAATTGCATCAGAAGAAGTAAAATGAAATCTGGAACTTGGTTACGAAAATGGTAATGAACCGGCACAAAACATATGTGAGATTTTGCTACTAAGTATGTATTCATTGTAACCTTTAATCTGCTTTGCACTCTAGCTTCCTGCATGATTTTGGCAACGAAGACTTTTGACATAAAGGAACTGCTATTATTTCTACATTTAAAGCATTAGCTAAGTTCCATGAACCAGTTGTTTATGAACCACAACATCCAGTCCATCCAGTTGTACTAACTCCATTGAAATTAAAGTTACAATTGAAAATCATGAATAAATTAGTTTTGGTGGTGCTGTTACAACTGATATTTAACAGTTAATAGAATAATCATAAATCGCTTGCATTATAAAGAAAAACAATCTATGGACTATGTTGGAAGTTATGAACTTCAATCATTTTTGCCAAAGGGTAAGGACTATTAGTAATTTAATTGAATCCAAATACAATTTTGAATTTACTTTGATGTTAGCGAGAGTTTAATCAACTTATATTATGCTAACTTTACATAAAATTTTAAATTATTTGCCATGAGAAAGGTGGAATAATTACTGCAGGATCCAATATTTAATTCGTTGACAACTTTGATCCATAATTATTTTTCCAGATACAGGTTGGGAAACACGGTACAGTTATAGTTTTTATTAATGCGGGCACATTGAGTAAACAGTGAGTGTTTCTACTGTACTGGCATACTCAGTATAGTTCCCGTGATGTACTCATGACCACAAAATTGACTTATGACCTCACCATGCGTCAGTCAGTGTTGCCATTTCTAAAATCCTTTAGTGTTAACAGCACATATATTTTGAAGTCAGTAAACAAAATCCAGCTAAATATGTATACCAATTCAACATCGTGATGTGCGTTAGAACTATCCAAAAGATGAGGTAATGTGGGAAAATGTTTATGTGATCTTAATGTTCAATCGACAATGACACGGACAAAACAACCCGATGGGCCTGAATAGTTCATACGAATGTCAAAGGGATGTCCTGTGAATGTTTGTGGACCTGTTGCGGGTTTTTAATTGACGCAAATATTGTTTCCGTTCTATGTTTATTCGATAATATGTTGGCGTGCATTGGCATTGAAAACATATTTTGTACGTTCACGTGACGTCCACATGAACGAACACTGCAGATATGCAAGGTTATCTAACAGACCTTTTGTAGATGTCCTGCGTGCTATAGATGAGTGTCCACTCAAAGCCTATTAGGTGTACATTTGTTATCTGAGAGTATTATTTACAATGCTCAGTAGTTAATTTCGATACTACATTTTATAATGAAAATAAAATAATATATTTACACACTTACAAAATTACTTTGTCCAGTTTCAACATGGTCTTATACGACTATCCGAACTATCTACCACGGAGCAATGACGCAAGAGTTTTAGTGAATAACTCACTTTAGATTACACTGGAAATGTAATGATCTAGGTTCGTATTATGTCATTAATAAATAAGCAAAATCAAAAGTTAGTGGCCTTGCAACAAAATCTACAGGATCTACGGAACGTCGGATCTTATACGAAATGATACTGCTTTCTAAATTTAAATTCAAAACATCTCATAATAATATTTTCCTTTCAGGAAATTCTCTTTTATATTTTTAAATGTATGTTTCTGTATATAGTAGAGTGGGGAAACTACGCTCACCTAAGAACAACTGGTTATTTCTCAGAAACTACTTGAACAAGAGTCTACTTTTTAGTTGTACGTTATACCTTGGTCTTTTAAGTAAACCACTGCAAAGTTGCACACTTTTTAGAACCCTATTAAATAACATTTAAAAAAAAAACAATACAAAGATCGAAATTGCCCTCCTATGTGGGTAAATACGCCTATTAGGAAACTGCATTGTAATTAATACCACGTTATGCATGTTTACTTATTTCCTATTTATTTATTGCGCAATTTTGCGCGGATTATAAAATAACAGGTGTTTTCAAAAGGTAATGTTAAACAACCATATAATTAAGTAACCATATAGTCTATTTATTCAAAACATAACAGAACAGGCAATATGCCTAATTACATTGCTTGCGTGTACATGATAGTAATTACAAGATACAAGAAACAATCATATTACTTCACCTGCAATTCTTTTAAATTCTTTGTAAGTCATTCCAAATATATCTACATTAACTTTAGGTTCAATTTTGTTGTAGAAAGCACTCATTCTCCAAATTGAGGATTTATATAGAATTTCAGTCCCTTGCTTTTTGCAATAGAATTTCCCATTATTACCTAATCTAGTTTTAGTGTTCGGAACTTGAATGGAAATTTTCGGAATTAAATCAAAACAATCAATTTGATTGTGTATTAATTTGTACAGATATATTAAATCATTCAAATGCCTTCTTCGTTCCAAAGTTTGTATATTAAAATTGCTCACTAATTCCCTGTATGATATGTATGCAAGATATAATGTGGTTTTTCTATACATTAGTAATTTCAAAAAATTACACTGGATTTTCTCTATTGCTTTAACATATTTCTGAGTGTTCGGAGTCCATATAATACAGGAGTATTCTAGCTGTGATCTCACGTAAGAGTAATACCATTTTAGAAGTGTTGAGTCAAGATGGAGATACTTGCTAAAACGATAAATATACCCAAGATTCCTATACGCATTGTTAGTGATCATTTCAATGTGACGCCCGAAGTTTAATTTTGGATCGAAAACAACTCCAAGATCGTTAAAAGTTTCAGGTTTCGATAGATTTACTCCATCAATCGAGTAGTTGTACTCAA
>JAGDQP010061117.1:0-12093 GCA_022664845.1 Lepisma saccharinum
GAAAAAAGTCACTTTTTCTTACATAAGAATTTCACTGTCATTTTTCCATGATCATCACGCTGTCTCAGTCTGTTTTCTGCCGAGGCAAATACACCGTTATACCAACTTGACGTTAACCAGCGACTTGAACTACGGCACCACTTCGCGAAAATTAACGAAGTCAGCCGAGTGAGTATCGTCTGCATGCCGAAGGATGACCACGGAACAAATTTAGAGGAGTTATTGCATTCTGTCCAAGCTCGCTATTGCCATTTAAAACCATGGTAATATTTTAGCTCTAATTCTCTTATCATATGAGATATCGTTGTGCTCTTTTTTGTTACATAGATTAAATTGTATGTAACAGTTGTCATTAGTACTTTCCTCCGATAAGCGTAGGAAAAATAATTTTAATTAATAAAAGTAATAATTAAACATCGAATTGACAAACTGAAGGGTCTCCTCCACAGCTGGAAACCGAGTCAATGCACTGTGGAGTGCGGGGATAATTTTACAATCTGTCTGTCAAGTCTCAAAAGTTTGCGCGCGCGTTTCAGAGACGAACCTATGTTTACATGTTGTGTGTGTGTGTTGTGTCAAGGTTACTATATTCTCTTGTGTGCAGTTGCAGAGTGGCTACGACGTTCCAGCGTTCCAAAGTCGACTGCAATGCAACTCCATTTGCCATTCAAGCATCGCGGAAGTATTGCAGTAAAACAGTCCCAGAAGTATAGGATTCATCGTTTATACTGAATCAACGTCTGTAGGGATGTCTGAAAGCTAAGTTCACTATTATTGTTTTCAAGCAAGAAAAGTTTTAAACAAAATAACTTATAACCGAAGTTTACACGCTTTATTGATGAGAACTATTTTGGGCGGAATTTCAAGGTTGCCATATCTGATATGAGAGAATTATCTAAGGGGAAAAAAATAATTCGATGAGAAAGTTAACGTTCTGTGTGACTTGTGGAAGAAGGACAGTAAGAAATTTATAGTATCTTTTGTGTGAATACGTCACCTATGAGTGTGTGGTAGAACTTTCCTAACAAATGACAAAACAAAAGGAAAATGTGTAAGTACCGATAACGATATTTAATGCAAAGTGGAAACACTACAGGACGAATTCGACTGATAGAAGAGTGGCCACACCTACACTACCCTTCTCCCCGCTCCCAGCACACTCAAATCTGACATCCTCGAAAAGAAGTGAGGGCTCTTAACGCGCAAATGTTTACGGAAAAACAACAAAATTTTTAAAGTTTATATTTATTTGAAATGAAAAACACTTACCTTATTTATACCTAGGAATCCATGTGTTGAGGTTATAACGTAGGCTGCGTTGAATTCCCAGATGAGATACAGATAAGTGGGAGGAAGCGAGTTAAAAAAAAGTAGTGAAGTTCGATCATGCGAAATACTCCAAATATACACATCACATTTCAACTGAAGTTTCCTCTCTCTCTCTTCTTTTTTTTAACAAGTTTCCAGATGAATTATTATACATAACATCATATTTTAAATAAAACTTTTAAAACGCAAGTTCCAAAGGAAACACTCCATAAAATATATATACATCACCTTTCGGCTTCAGTTTTAAAACGCAAGTTTCAAGCAAAACACACACACACACACACACGCACGCACCAAAAGAGCATGACATTGCAATGTAGTCTATCCCCGGTTCACTTGTTTCACTCATGGTGTAACAGTAAGGATACTGCAATATCCTGTACTTCACTTGAACTTGGTTTTGTAATCCCTTGCTTATGCGTAACTTTCTTCTTCTTGGTCGAAAAGAGTTTTCTCTGTTTCTCTATGTTTCTCTTCGCTGTCGTGGATTTCGAAAGTAATTTGGAAGCTTTATGCGAATGCACTGCTTCCAACGTCGCTTCAAAAGATGCAATTGCTTTATTCGAAAGTTGCACCTCTTCTGATGTATTGATCTTATGAAGGACATTTCTGATGCGTTCTTCAACCATTTGTTTTTGGGTTATTAAGGAAGTGTCAGAATTTTGCTTTTTAGATACTTGCTCCAATATTTCTGTTGTTTTATTACGTACCTTGTGAGCGTCTCTTTTTCAATTTCTTGCTTCCACTCCATGAAACTCTGAAATGATGGAAACTGCTTTTCTTGTGATTCCACTGTAAGAGCATGTTGTAACGCAAAATGTTCGTGCAATTTTTTTTCTCCGTCCGTTACAAAAGTGCATAGAACACATTTAAGGTGATTTTTCTTAATTGGTTGTTCTGCATGAAACTTGCGTTTGTGATATCTGAAATTTTCAAGGTGATTGAATTGTTTATCACAATTTGGGCATTGATAAGCAAATGATTTCTGGGTCTTTAAAGGAGGCGCGATTTCGTTTAATTTATTCGGATGTGCTTTCGAAACATGACGCCTAAGTGATTTGTTATGGTCATAGTTCTTTCAACACTCTGAACATACATGCTGTTTAATTTCGTTCATTTTGATCGACTTTACTCACACATCAACGCACTATAAATACGAACACAAAAACACACTAAATACGAAGAGAAAATAAAGCTCCACTAAATCCACTAAAAACTACAAGAAACAACACAACGAACGACTGTTCTCCCGCTAGAATATAGGAAAACGAACGACTATTCTCCCGCTAGAATATAGGAAAAGGAGCCCTCAGCCCGCCAAGCAGTTAACCAGAAAAATAAACCCAGACAGCAGTTTCTTCATATCTAAGAGGTTAAAAAAATGCCGGTGGTATTCAGAATTGGTTCATTTCAAATGTATTATCAAAATACTGTATAATTAAATATCATAGGGTATAGGATTCTGTTTCATTTAAATAACATTTTAAAAAAATGCTGCTCCGACGCAAGGAGAGTGACTTGACGTTAACCAGCGACGTATTTTGTTCCGTGGTCATCCTTCGGCATGCAGACGATACTCACTCGGCTGACTTCGTTAATTTTCGCGAAGTGGTGCCGTAGTTCACGTCGCTGGTTAACGTCAAGTGTTATACCAGGGCTGTTCCATTGACTTCCTACCAACTTCAAAACGCCTTTCCTTTCTGGCCAGCCGTTTCATAACAGCAGGGGTTGGGCTAAAATATTTCCTGGGTTATGATTGGTTGGTTGGTGAGAGTCTACGGTGCTTCGGCTAAATTTTTGGCGGTTATTGATGTATGTTATCACTGGTAGTACATATTTCTATAACGGATTCAAAGGATCGTGTAATTTTTATCTACGAAACAACACATTTCATTATATCGGAAAAGTGTAATGTCCTATTGAAACAACAGATAAACGTGCAGTTAGTTGCATATTTTAAAACTATATGAATGCAACCGAAAACGTTTGAAAACTAAATATAGTTAAAAAGTTCCTTCACCTCAAAATTGGCAATGGTTTTCCCTGCCATCTAGGAGACACCTATACGTATTAACTCTGGCTATCATATACTGGCAGTTATATGGAATTGAGTAACCCATTGCATAATGAATGTATTGAATCAGTAAGACTTAGTTTGACACACTAAACGCGTTTAAATGCATAATCCGAGAAAAGTAAGGTACTCACATTAATACCACTCCACACTTTAAGAATTATAGTTCCACACTCCTTTCCTACAGTTCCACAACGTGTGGAGTACTCCACTCAATTTTAGGCCTTGTTCCATTGTGATGTCTGGAACAAAATCAGCTGTTTAACACACGAACATTGTCAAAATGTGTTGAACAGTTAAGTAGGCAAGTGAAATGATTGAAATTCCATCCACAGCAAATCAAAACATTTCATGCCAAAAAACTGAATTTATTTTTGGTATTGCTACACCCAAGTAATTCCCTTGTGCCAATACCTAATCAAGTGGGCTAAAGTATACTTTATGTTTCATGGGCAGTGGGCACATCTATCTAATAACCTTGTGGAGCCCACATCGTATCAGTTGCGCTAAAATGAACCAATATTGATCGAAATGGACAATGTGGGTCCCATAAGAGCACTATGTGGGGCCACAATGTCATTGTGCTACTGGGGATGGTATCCGGGAGGCCGGAGTTGGATTCAGACCCAGGTCAAGTTTTCCCCCTGTTTTACAATACCTGTTTCTTCCCCAGTAGCA
Organism: Lepisma saccharinum; assembly: GCA_022664845.1. Taxonomy (NCBI): domain Eukaryota; kingdom Metazoa; phylum Arthropoda; class Insecta; order Zygentoma; family Lepismatidae; genus Lepisma; species Lepisma saccharinum. The sequence continues at coordinate 4,082 of JAGDQP010061117.1, forward strand.
CAATTTGAACTGTGAGTTTTCGTTAATCTCGTTAATTAACTGTTCTTGATTAAAAAAAGTACATTTAATTTTAAATCGTATTTCAACATAGGCGTCATATTGTTTATAAGATTCAAGTGTTATTTTTAACTATGGTACAGATTTTGTTTCATGGGATTCTTTCAAATTTAATGGAATAAAATTTGTAATTAGAAGCTAATTGAATGCCATTAACTATTATTTTGTGTCCTCTTTTGCATGGTGAAAACACGTTGAATTTCAATCTATATTCCAACGAAAATTTGATTTCGTTGATATGACGATAATGTGACGTGTTTTTAACTACTATATTGAACTGTGTCTTAGATTATCTTTCCGAGTGAATTACATAAAAATTGTGTTTAAATGAGAATAAAATAAAATTAACTATCTTTTTCATATTCTCATTGGCATGTTGAAAACAGATTCAATTTTATGATATATTTCAACAAACATTTAATTTAGCTTATAGGGCATTAAAGTGAAGTGTTTTCACCTATGATATAGATTCGCTTTATATGCATTTTTCTAAGGCTACATATTACATTTATGGTGAAATACAAATTTAATAGTGCAGCGATGGTCAAAATGTTAAAGAAGGAAAAATGCACATAACAAAGAAGGAAGGAAAGTATTCTCTATTCTTATTCTTACATGATGGTGTACGACACGTCTGGATTTGTAGCAACTGCGTTCAAGACTGACTGTTGTTACAGATACCGTAAAAGAGTAGTGACTCTCAAGGCAACTCCGTGGATGAGGGGATAGCGTGTCGAGCTAACATCGACGAGAGCGAAATTTTCCAGCTTCGAATCCCACGGCAGACGGTTCGATAGTTTACTGTTGGAAAATTATTATTGTAAATCACGACGAAAGCAACGAACAAATAGTAACTAAATGTGTATACCAATAGACAACAACTGATTCCGTTTCTTCATCGTCCGCTTCTTGATTTCAACCTGTTTCTTCTCAACCGTTATTCAACGTCGAGCAATGGTTGAACAGGCGGATATTTCGGTGCTTCTACGTTAAAATTACGTTTCGTTACTAACGGTTAATCCACGTATTTTCAACGTATGTGTGGTACTGGAGTACTTAAGGAAAATGCTCTGCTTTTACTTCCTTTTTCTTTATCAACATCTTACACAAATAACGAAAAGAAATTAGGTTAAAAACTTGGGTCAGATTTTTTATTCATGATACGCGATGCAAACACTTATCACGTTTAAACCTAAAACAAAAAAGCTTTACCTCGTATATCTTGTTACACGTAGACTAACTCGTACAAAGAGAACATACGGTCATGTTACACTTTGTTTTTTTCATTTTCAGCGATACAAAATAACTCACTCTGTGTGCTGATTCAGTCCCTGTGTTGATGTCACTTCCTTGAATATTTAATGTACCGAGACGGACGTATTTCCGCCAAACGTAAGGATTTGTCGCGTTCTACAGACGGCCGTCACCCCATGAGACAACGTTGCTGGAGTCCACTAGCGGCGCCCAACGGACAAGTTCCCCAGTAGCACACATTCGTGTTTTTAACGTTGATTTTAGATTTATTTCATTGATTAACCATAATCGGTAGAAAAAAAATATTTTTAAACTATATTTCAACAAAAACGTCTGGAGGTTGTCTACTTCTGCGATTCCGGGAAGAATTGGACTGCAAATCTTTAGCTCTTTTAGTCTGGTCACAACTGAGAATTGTCCTGAAATACAGTAGTCTCCACTGTGCTTGGTCCAGGCGCTGACTTGGAGCATTGTCCCGGGATAATAATTAATTAATGAAAAGACATCGACATCGTTATTGCTCTACTTCCAAATCCAAAGAGGATCCACAAACCAAGAAACCCTGAGTAGTAAATGTATAGCTGGTGCAACGAATCCACAGAGTAAATATCCTTTTGGACGACAATATAAGTATTCATATATACGACGATAAGCAAACGCAGTTGTATTTATTCAACGTTATATTACTAGTACATATACGCCTTGTATTTCAAAGTTATCAGTTTTGACACGCAGGCGTGTCGTGATGCATTTCAGCATGAAGAACACTGGCAAGCAATAACTGCGGAGTTACGGCTTTAGTGTTAGGGCTAAGGTATCGGGCAGTTGACCCCGGTTTGTTTCCCGGCGGGGCGATGTTTTAATTATTTTTTTCAGAATAATATCTTCCTTTTTTCTTCATATACGCATTTTCAAATTTTATAAAGTTCACTAACCATTGATTAGTTTAGAAGTCAGCTTAGAGATTTGTTTTTATTTGTACGCGAACAACTCAAGTTCAAGGCAACGATAACAGGTCACTCTGAAGTACATTGAACGAGTAGTCTCAACCAAAGCAGATTATTATTAAGTTTGGATGGTTCAAATTGACAACTCCTTTTTTGATTAGTGTTCTTCATTTAAAGAATTTACAATAGTTTTCTTTACACTTACGTAAAACATTTACCTTTTTGTGTGCACAAGTTTTACTATGAATCTTGTTTTGTTTAATTAAGCATATTCAATGCTGATTGGTTAACAAACATAAATTAATATAACGAAAAACAAAAATGAACGCTGTTTATTCCTTTAAAGCCCGCTAACAATGAATGCACATCAGTAACGCCATCTCTCGATTCTTCTCTGAACGTCGAGCTTAAGAAATTCAAATTTTTTTCCCCTTTCCTCCCTGCGAAACGTAAATAGCTTCTCCATTTTCCTTGGCCCTTTCTTCTTCTTCCTTTAACTACGTTCTTAAAAGCAAAACAAAAGAAAGACGCTTTTGTTGAAGGTCTAATTTCTTTGCAAGTCTCTTTTCTCTTTCTGTAAAAAAAAAATGTATAAAAGTCATAACAAAGATAAAAGGAGTAAAAGCGTAATGGAAAAGGGACGCTATTTCTCAGTCCAATTTCCCTCCCTCCCAACCCTAGCTTTTCACATTCCTACAATTGCTTGGTTATGAGTTGTTGATATAATTTGTAAAGAACAAAGGGATATGATGGGTGTTTAATATTGCACGCTATTCTTCCAAGGAGAACAACTTCGTCTCCTTTTTATAATTTTTTTACCAGTTTTTATTGCTACTAAAATATGAACAATACTTTGCTTCACTGAAAGGAAGAAACAGGCAGAAAGGAGTAAGTGGAAGAGAAGGAGCCACATCACTGAGGATAATTGTGCGCCAAGGACACACACACACACAGAGCTTTCAGTCTACGTTGCATCACTAGTGCCATCTTCATCTTCGGGGGGTAAAAAGCTCATGAAGTAATTAAAAGCACTCTGAAATACATGGACGTGTTGAGAAAGGACACAAAAGGGTTAATCAGAGAATGCATAAGAAGTTGTAATTCCTTCTTTCTACTCTTTGCTTTTCTTATCCCGGGACAGTGAACTCTAATTTATCATACTGGAATGCTCGATTGTATTTCAAAATCGAGTTAGTATCTCAAGCCAGACACTAGAGCCAACAATTTATTACGTTTGTTATAGTTGTGCGGCCTATATTTTTTATTTGTCTTAATACTTTCAAATAACGTGAATATTATTTACAGAATCTTCTGTTATATAAACATTAACTATGTGTATATTTAAGAAATTAAGACAAATTTAAAACGGGTCGCAAATTGACAACATTCGTAAAAAACTCAGTTCAAACTGAAAGTTTGGGTCATTTTGGATTCAGCCTGAAATGGACAAACAGGGTTAAAGGTTTTCTCCTTGTAACGTTCCTTTAATTTCAGTGGATTTTAGCTTTGTTAGCTGATTATTATAATCGGAATCATGTCTATATCATTACTAGGGTTCGCAATCAAATTTTAGGTATATTTTTAGGTACATTACATTCTTGTGAAGCCAGTGGGTACTAATTTCCATTTTACTGTCCACATAAATCTCATTGTATAGATATTATGAATACTAAAAACGGTAAACGTTGGTTTCAGTACTTAATTCTATCTTAAAATACTCTATTTTGTCTCAAATGTAAATACTCAGATCCCTTAGTAGTGCTAATTACATTCATTAGCCTGAAGATCCTTTGTAAATATCACATTTGCATATTGATGTTTCATTTGAGAGCGATTATTTATATTCTCCAAATACTTTTACACTTGTAAGAATTGATTTCGCTAAGGAATAGCATTTCTTCAATCAAAGAAGGCTGATTTTTTTGTTTCACGAACTATGCAACCTGGCTCCCGTCTAAAGAGAGCCAACATGGAAACAAGGCGTAGCCCACTCTCGCGCAGGCGCAGAGCTCGAACTATAAGTAGGCTCAATTAGTGTAGGCGCTGAAATATAAAACATGCTGTGACCCGGAAAAACAATGTTACAAAGCTGATTTTTTGTACAGGGTTACAATTATATGTTAGCTTTTTAGTAGCAAAAATCGGCCTTGGAGAAAAGTTTCTGGAGCTAATTTTAGGAGAAGAAAATTTGCAGTAGTTTTGCGTGAAAGTAACGAAGAACAAATATTTGGCCAGTAGATGACCCGAGTGACTTTTCTAAACTTTTTCAGCATTTTTCGTTTACATTGAGTATAATACTGTCACGAACAGACCAAAATCAAAGCAAACATTTGTTTTCTGAAGGGTGAATGAGCTTGTTAATGACTTATCTCCTAGCTTTTGTGCTGTGTTCAATGTTGATCCAGCTTTCGAAAGTGGTTTATGAAGAGACTATGTTAAACTACAATTAATATGGTGAGTTGCTTAGAGTTTGGAAGGTTTCGTTGCTTGCACAGAGTATTGTTATATTATTATAATGGCAGTTTTAAATTTGTTATCCTTGATTATGTAGTGAGGTAAATAAAAAGCTCTACGGAATTTTAATATCATTTGAATTTTTATTAACCATTTATGTGGAAATGTAGAGTAAAGAAGGAAATAGCGCCAGTACATTCAGTTGTGAATCGAACTTTAGTGACGCTAGTATGTGCGTTATATGCCGGAAAGGTTTTATTCCCGATGGCATTAGCAATAAGGTGACTGTTACAAGAAAAAGTATCGGTACAATCTTGGAGTGTGCGGAAATGAGGAATGATCAAAGGACAAGTTAATTCCTACTAAATTTTATTACAGAGAATCCATCGCATCCAGTTTCTGTTCACGCTTGTTGCCGAAAAGACTATACAAATAGAAAGGATATTGAAAGATCACTAAAAATACGAAAAATTGAGGGCTGTCTCCAATCATCACAAAAGAAGATATTACGATCTTGTAAACAATTTACTGGAAAACGCAATGCTTTTTTGTGAGACTGCAGCAGTAATTGATGCTTATCACCCGGTAAGATCACTGGTACACTCAGTTCAAACTTTACCTTTTCGAGACAACGTTCTTGAGATGTGCAAAGAAAGGAAAGGTGGACGAGAAACTGGGATTTAGGGAAGACTGCAAGACTGTCTTGACCTCGTAGCTGCTGAGGCAATGTATCATAAGTCGTGTCACTCTCGTTTCATGAGTGGCAAAAAACGATTTTTAGATACCGCAGAGAGGAATCCCCTCGGTCGACCACAAAATATTGAAATGATGAATGCTTTTGTAAACTTGTGTGAATGGCTTGAGAACTGCTCTAAATCGGGCCTTTTTTCTCATGAAGACCTACAAATTAAAATGAAAGAATTGGCAAATGGAGGACATGTATATTCCACAAAACATCTGCAGGAAAACCTTGAAGAAAAATATGGTGAGCACATATTTTTTGTAGAGGTAAAAGGCAAAAGAATTGTAGTCTGCTTTCGCGATATCGCTAAGTATATCATCAACAAGAAGTGGTATGAAGAAAAGAAGGAGAATATCGATGAAGAAAAGAGTCGAGTAGTTACTACTGCAGCAAAACTCATCATATCTGAAATTCGAGAGACTAATTTTGGTTTCACCAGCTACCATAGTCAAGAAGAAATTCAAAATATGCAGAGAGGTACAGAGTGGCTACCCGAGTTACTTTTTCTGTTTCTGAAGATGTTCATTCTATTTGAAGTGCAGCAAGTCACTGTAGGCCAAGATCATGCACACATCCGGTACTATTTGCAGTCGGTGTAGAAATGGACCATGTTTTTGGATCCAAGTGGCTGGTAAATGAATTGTACAGGTTGTGATTTTCTATATCTTACGACGAAGTTGTGAGGTTCAAACATTCAGTAGTAGAGTACGAGAAGACAGAGGATCAGATGACTGAAAACAACAATTTACCTTCAGTTTTTGTGCAGCGGGTAAAAGACAACGTTGACCATAATTTGGTAACCCTGGACGGAATATAATCATTTCATGTTATGGGTATTATTACTACATCAGTATACAGTCATGAAGGAACATTTGGTTTTCATCCATCTGTCCCTCGATTAAGGGAAAGAAAATCAGTCGCCAGTCTCATCAAGAAGCGGAAAGTAAGTACAACACAGTATGTATCTGCAGAGGAATATAGTCTGGCTCGTACTTTGTTGAAACCATTTCGCGAACTGCAGTTTCCATATGTGCAACCGTCAGTTATAAATCTAGACTTGGTATGGCACTTAACTGGAACTACTATTCCTGACTCGATGAGGCCAAACTGGTCTGGTATATGCAAATGACATGTACAGGAAGCCACCCACAGCCAGCAGAGATTCACCTCCTGCCAATTTTGGACCTTAACCCAAATGATCTAACCTGCATATATTCAACACTCCTCTACATTCAAAAACAAGCGGCTGCATTAAATATTGTCACGCCATGTGTTACATTCGATCAGCCACTTTGGATTAAAGCTGTAGAAATAATTCACGAGAAGTCAGTAAATATTGTGTGCCTTCTGGGAGGATTCCATATGATGATGAATTTCCTTGCAAGTATTGGAAGTTTGATGAATGGTTCAGGTTTGGAGAATGCGTTTGAAACCGTCTACGGGCATAATACAGGAAATCACATAAAGAGTGAAAAGGCCTTTTGCAAGAGCAGTGAGAGCACACATATTAGTGGAATCAGCGCTGATGTCATTGCTTCTAAAGCCAATTATTATCAACAACAACGAGGACAGAGACGAAGAACTTAGAAAATGTGTAACTTAACAGGTTTGAGTCACGTCACAAGTGATCAACATGTAGAATTAAGCCAAGCTGGAAATGAACCGTGACAAAAATGACTTTAATGTCGTCCTAACATGGTTTCAGATACACAACCCATTTCAACCTCTAGAACCTAATTTGAGATGTCTTTCATCTGGTTTGACTGTAAGTGATGATGATAACATAAACTGTGACAACGCAGAAGAAGTTGGTCGTAAAATACACGAACAAATGGATGGAAAAAAACAATTCAAGTATTGTGTTGAAAAAGATTGATCAAGTGAAAACTCTGGTCAGCCTTAGAAAAGGCATTCGTAATGGTGATTCAGCGATTTCAGTCGACAACTTTACCCTTTTCTGTCGATCACTCGTTCTTTCAGATAGAAATGAGAATATATCAGAATATTTTTCATACGATCTGACCGCTAAACCTACATCTCTTTTTAAAAATGGACTTATGCGCAAGTCAGACAAAGCTGCATTAGGAAATGCTATTATTCCAGCACTCTTACCCAAGGACACATTAACACCCAGTGATGCAGGTTACGTAATCGATGGTGCCGCTTTATTGTATAAAAGAAAGTGGAGTTAGGAAGGCACTTATCTGGACGTAATCAACATGTATCGTCATTACTTGAAAACAATGTATAATTCAAAGTTACTGATTATGTTTGACGGATACAGTTCTGAGCCATCGACTAAAGACCATGGGCATGATTGTAGGTACGCAAACTTAATATCAGCCAATATCTCTTTTGATGTTTCAACATCTGTCCACGGAAACCAGCAATCAGTTTTAGTTAATCCTTTGAATAAAAAGAGATTGGTCATCTCATTAAACAAGCAGATGGTGATGCTAACACATTGATTGTACCTTCAGCTCGCTGTTACTAAAAGTGCAATCGTTGTGGCAGATGATACGGATGTACTTCTTCTTCTGGTGCATCACTTTCGTTCA
>JAGDQP010061118.1:0-12093 GCA_022664845.1 Lepisma saccharinum
GCAAGGAACTGGTGAAATTCGAGATGAAGAATATAGGATGTTCTATTGAGGACCGGAAAGAGGAGGAAGAAGTGGAGTAGGTGCAGTCCTTGAAAAGCGTCTAAACGAGAATGTCATCAAAGTAGGCTACACCAATTAGATTAGGCTGAAAGAAAGAAGAAAACCATGCTTCTATTGCCTAAAGGCCTTAAATAAAATTCAATCCAATTAGAAGAGGGAAAGGAAAAACATACACTGTTGGTTTAAGAACGATAGGAGAGAGATACATATTATACGGTAAGGAAGTATAGACAGGGGTGGATTTCGGTTTCATTTTTTGGCCTGGCCCACTGCTTGGAAGGAGTACATTTTTGGGATAGTATAACGGGTCATTACATAATAATAATAAAAATAATGATTATTATTAGTATTATTAATTTGCTTCGTTCAGCTAGGAGTTTGGAAACTTTTGAGTTTGACCTCTCCCTACGAGGCCAGTCCAGAGCCGAAATCCACACCTGCGCACTTTAGCTTTCCCAGAAATTATGCTTTGACCCTAGTAGTAGTTCAAACTCACTTACAAATATGAGTAGCTTACTCTTCGTGCCTTATTTTTCATATCTGTCAATGGACTGGACACTAGAATTTCGTTCTTTCCTGCTGAGAGATAAGCTCAAGAATGGATTAAATCTGGACGCCTCTCAGCAACCCCAACAAAAATCACCCCAAGAGGCCATGTGACCAAAATCCAGAAAGAGGCTATAAAAATATTCCAATATGGTTATTATGATTTTTAGCAAACTAAATTTCTCGTATGACGAGTAATTTTTATACTCACGCGCTTTCTTTTTAGTTGTAACTGATAAGTTTTTTCCATTGCATATTGTTCCATAAGATTTTTAATTTTCATTTCGAGCACAACTCTGCAGGAAACAAATTTGTGCAGGATCATTTTTTCTCATCTTCTCGCGTAAAATTTGACGTTACAGCTTCCCTTTCGTTATATACAGGCAAAATAACACCAACAAAACATTTTCACGGAATTCCTAATATGAAAACAAAAAGAAAGATAAATGTTTCATTTCAACCATATAGACTTCCGAAAGCGTGGGAAAATGAGTTTTAGAGCTTGATATTTCCAAAACGACGAACAGAAGAACTGAGACGTCATGATACCCCAAATACTTCAAACCTAGGGATGCAATATTTCAACAGTGAAAATCCGGAACGCTACCAATTTACGAAAATTTTTGAAATGTGCAAAATAAAAACAGGGTTAAACACTTTAATTAATATCTTTGTGTTAAAAATCAACATCAATTTTATATCCAACACTCTGCACCTAAGTAATCGCAATGAAAATGATACTACTTCTAAAATCGTTAAAATATTCCCTGGTTGAAGTACGTTCCCATTGTTGTGTAATAGCAAGAAAAAGTTTTTAAAATATCTGCAATCAATAATAAAAAAAATACATTTTCACACCTCATTAGTTTTTATTTTGTTTATTTTTTTAAAAAATTCTCATTGTTGCCTTGCCGATTTTACTAAACAAAGTATACTTTTTTCTTGGCATTGTTATGATTAGCAGAAAATTACCAAGAAATTCAATCGATGGTTAAAATATCTCTGAACCAGGAGGCAGATAAAAATAAAGGGGTAATAGCGCAATATGCATTGAGCAACAAAACGCTTTTCCCACAGCCAAATGAATTAGATGTTTCGTTCAATATTAAGGTGAATTGAATCGCGAACTTGAATTAAATCATTGTTCTATGTAGCCAAGAATTTTTAAAATCTTTGAGATGCCATACTCATTAACTGAAGTGAATATAATTGTGTAAAAAGAAAGTAAACAATATTTCCCCCTTCCTCTACTCTTCGATGCAAGCCGGGACATTTATACGTCCCGAGAATTATTTTCGGGATACCGGGAAGCAGATCTCGATTCTGGTACGGTCCCGGATTTTCCGGGACGAATAGCAACCCTAATCAAACCTTTTCTATTTCAAAATTGTGCAATGGGTGGACAAGGGATTTTCCTAAGGAAGTTGGAGACCACCCCGGAGTCCCGTTTTGACCGTCTGTCTGTCGAAAACTTTCAACTCAGGAACTACTAGGCCTGGTGGTTGAGGTATCGTTGAAAAGGTCTTAAGACGAGTTCAATCTCGTATTATTCATCCAAATCGCAGGGGCGGGTTTCGAGTTCCGGCGCCTATATTTTAACTCAAGAACTAGGACTATGAAGGTTTCTCAAGTGTAATGGAAAGGACTTGGCAAGACTAATACAAAGCCGTATCATTCATCCAGATCACAGAGGCGGGGCTCGAAATACTGGGAGAGGGAAATATTCAACTCAGAAACTGTTAGACCTAGGAAAATAGTTGAGGTGTCGTTGGAACATTAATAATGCAAGGATGCTCGCTGCTGAAGCTGTAGCTCATATGCACAGTCCCCCGACTGGAATCCGCCTCACTTGTTTTTAGAAGTGCTTTTGATAATGAGCTCAGATGAAGTTGGAAGCAAAGAAAACTTGGATTTTAAGCAACTGTATTGCAATTCCACCTATGTCTATAAAGTATCAGTGAAGAAAATTGACAGAGACTCAAGAAGGACAACAGTGAAGATTTTGTTGAATGTGTCGCCGGGAAAACGGGCTGCAATGGTACATAAGCGTACTACTTTGTCGCTCCCGGCAAGTTGTGTTTGTTCTCCGTTGGAGACAGGTTAGTTAAAGTCTCTCTCTCTCTCTCTCTCTCTCTCTCTCTGTGTGTGTGTGTGTTTTGCACATACATATTAAAAACAGTGAAGGGCTCCTATTTGTATCACGAAAAGAGGGTTGGGTGATAAAAGAGCAAACTTGACCTTGGCGTTCCATTCGGAAAGGACGAAAGGTGATAGGAACCAAGTTACGAAGCAACAGGGCAGAAATTAAGGTCACGAGGCCATCTTAAGTAGCTCTGTGTATTCTTATGGGTTTAGTGCAAGAACCCCTCGCAATCAAAAAATAAATTGTAATTACTCTAAAAGTATAAATGATATGGAGAAACTGAAAACAGTTTTAATATCAGAGTCTCCGGGAGTTTTCAACCTCAAATATTGGTGGTCCTCCGTGAAGTTTTGGGTTTGACGCCCCCCGCCCCCTATTCAAACACAGTAGGGGTAGAAAAAAGGAAAAAAAATTGGGTTCAGCGAGCTTCAAAATGGAAGTAAAGAACAATTTGGGGTGAAAGTTTTAGGTCCCTTGATAGCAAAAACTAAAATAAGGGACTTTATATCCCGCTCCTGTCTGTCCGTCTGTCTGTCGCAAGAAATTATATCTCAGGAACCAGAAGACGTAGGAACTTGGTTGAGGTGTCATTTGAAAGCTCTCGTTAATTCATTAGGAATGGCTATCTTACTTTTTGTATCAGTCACCCCCTATAGGGTGAAACGGGGGGATTGGGGTACAACTCAGGCTCTTATATCTGGAACTAGAGTGACTTGCTTGACATGTAACTGGATAACCCTCGTCAGTTCATTAGGATTGGCTCTCCAACTTTTTATTAGACACCCTATAGAGTGAAACGGTGGATTCGGGTAAAACTTATACTCCAATATCTCAGGAACTAGAAGACGTAGGGACTTGGTTAAGGTATCATTAGAAAAGTCTCGTCAATTCATTAGAAGCGGGTTTCTAATTTTTTGATTTCACAGCCCCAGAGGTGTAATGGAGGGAGGGGGCAAAGCTATACAATTCCACATGCGTCCATCGATGTACCCCAAACTAAGAATTGTCTTCGTTTTTCACTGGGCAAGGTCGCAAAGGTATTCCGGGTCCGACGTTGTTCTCCAGATATCAGTGTTGCCACTTTTTTCATTTTTTAAAAAAAAATCCTTCTATACACTTCGACATAACAACACCAACTTGGCATTAACATTATTGGGGACAATGTAACAACACTGTGGCCCTAAGAACCCGAGTTTTCATTGTTGCCAACCTATGAGAAAATGCCACATATTTTGTGTTTCAGATGCTATCAAGGGATCGGAGCCATCGCGATTGTTAATTGAATCACAGCGCTAACTTGTTTAATTTGAGTAGTAAAAACAAGCCCGAGGGGAAATTAGAAACTACTAAATCTACTACAAGATTAAAAGTAACATCAGCATGATAATATTAAAAAGGTTTCTGCTAATCAATCCTTAAATAATATCCGGTCTGACGCTTTTTTTTCTTCGAGTATTTCGAAACCCCGGTGGTGGTGGGAGCGTATAATCTATCGAATGACGGAATATGTAAAGAAGAAAAGTAGCGCAATAAGAAAGAGTACGCACGCGGGTACGCACAAATTATCAGAAATAAAATGTACACATTAATTCCCTTCCTCACGGTTTTTGGGAATTTGAAAACTAGCATCTCGTCAGCTTCCGTGGTCCAGTAAATCCAGTCACTGGAATTTGAGTTATTTTGTGGCGTTCAGGCAACTTTGGCTGAGGTCAGGATAGGGTAAGGGCAATGATAAGGAAGGTATCGGCCAGGGCCATTCTTAAGTTACTATGCCAGCATTTGTCTGGTGAAACTGAGGAAACCCCTGGAAAATCTGTCACGATGATCGCCGGCGGTGTTCGAACCCACTTACCTACCCATTGCCTCTTCGCAGTCAGAGACGTTAAACCCTGCACCACGGGCTAGGTGCTGGTAGCTGGCTTTGAGTAAGGACTAAGGAAGTGGATCGGGCTTCAGTCCAGCTTAAGCTTGCCATTTTGACAATCTTTCCATTTCTTTATTAAGTGAATTGAGTCGACTTAGTTCAGGCGGTAGTTCATCTGACTTCGTCGTGAATCACCCTGAATACAAATTATTAGGTAGCGCCCCTTTCAGGCAATTGTCTACCTCTTTGAGGCGCGATGCCACATATGAGAAAGGTGATTCGTAACGTAAAAAAATACAATAGCTTTTTCTCAACAACCGCTTAGTCTTCCACAGCGTTCAAGATTTTCTAAGGATAAAGAAAAAAAATGAACATTTATGTCCCTACAATAGTCATGTAATGCATCGTGTTTTATCAATTGCCGGGAAATACATCAAATAAATGACCAAATTTAAGTTAAACGAGATTCTTGAAGAAAAATCCAATGAAATTGTATAATTGAATTTTATTTATGGCATGTAGTCATCTTAGGTTCAGGCCAGAATAGGGTGGTGAAAAGTATGTTGGAAGGTAGTCGGCCAGGACCCTTTTGTAAGTACAACTCCAGCATTTGCCTGGTGCGACTGAGAGATGAGGCGAATTGAATCAAACGGAATAATACAAGTTCTCTTCAATTTCACTTGTTGTATTGTAATCAATCGCAGTGGCCTAGCAAAGGAGGTACACTGGGGGGTCCCCTTTAAAGGACAGAATTATTTTGCACTAATATTTTAAGTGCTTTTAACATTAATTTTCATTCATCATATGTCAGAAATAGGCAATGTTAGAATATATTTTCGTACATTAAATGTGTCTCACATATTGAAAACAAAGTTTTAGTGCATTTTATGCAGACTTACTACATTTAGAAACTTGACAACATACCAAATCCTGATTTAAATATGAATGCAGAGTATCATTATAGAGTATTTATCCACCAGGAAGAAACAAAGAAACAGAAACAGAGAGGGTTTGTGTTTGTTTTGACATTCGAACTACATGAGCATGCCATATTTTCCAATTGGAAATACCATTTCCAGCAAACCGAATGATTTGCAATGTTGTGCCGATCAACAGAAAAAAAACGACGATATGTTGAAATGAGGCAGAAATGAACAACGTTTTTCTTTGCAAATTCCTTTCAAATGCAATCGATTGTAACGTATTATATCGGCATTGGTCTTCTGAAACTGAGTGAAGCCCGGAAATACTCAGTCTGTATGGACGGCAGTAGGACTCAAACCTATATGCCTCCCCAGTGTCGAACTCACGTACCTACCCAATGCTGATCCAAAGTCCGTGACGATACTGCCTGGGTAGTTCTTAGCGTTCCCGTGTAAACGCAAGTGAATACGGAAATATACAGTCTTTGGCCTATCCGTTTTTCTTAAATCTCAGTAACTACAAAACAGACAGAGATGAGCCATACATCATTGGGTTCCTCATGGTCTGAAACTTTGGGAACAACTATGACTAAATCTAAAAGTGGTAGGTACTTTCCAATAGCTTAGCATTATCTTTTGTAAAAAATGACGGTATGGTATTTTCTTTTTGAACGTTCATTTGATTTATACGGTGGCACTATGCTTTTTTTAAACTATTATGTAGCTTGTTTGATTACTTTTTATTTTATTATGAAGTAATTATCTGCTTGCATTGCAACAGTGCGGTTGCATATTCAAATTATTTTCTGAAAGGGATAGCTTATATTATTCCTTTTGATTCATTTCGCCTTATTCCTCGGTCACAATAGGCAAATACTAGGATGGTCTTTTCAGTAAAGCAAGGGCCGATTCCTTAACACATCCATTTTTACCCTATTCCTTCCTGTGCCAAAGTTGTTTAAAAGTTATTGTTTAATAAACAATTCACAATTCAAAATTCTAACCAAAATTGAATAGAAAGATTCTTCACATTACGAATATTTTGCCTACGATGATCACCCATTATATAGAATGCCGGATTTAATACATTGCCGGTGATATGTGTAGTTAGTGACAAAAGCTCTTCCCTTTTCGTAAAAATTGATTTGCGAAGTCTTTGGACAGGTAATTAAATGGATGAACTGATTTGAGTAAAGTTTCCCCTAACCTAAAGAGAGCATAGCTTTCTGTAAATTACACGAAACAGAACATAAATAGGTTGATCTATTTTAAACTTATTCAAAACGAAATATTACCAAGGCTCAAGAATTGTTTTCGCTGACTGTACATGTATAATACAAAACCCGACTGAAGCGAAATGTCACTAAAATGTGCTATTCAATAAACACCTGTCACGCTCATTGTTCATAGGACCATTTGTAGAATATCAAAAGTTATATGGCATTACAAGATAATTAAATAATGAGAAAATATAGACCCGGGTTCAACGTTGATCCTGACTGAAGTTTTCCCTGTTTTCCCTTGGTCATACCATGCATATGCTAGGTTGGTTCCTTCACTAAGGACAGGACCGATTCCTTTGCACATCCTTTCCCCCCTTCTATGACGGCCTGGGCCTGACTTAGAAACTATCACAATAATCGATTAAGTCAGCGATAAAGAAAAAGTTTACCATTTGTCTCAATACACCTTAGGTGAGATATTCACAGTATACGCATAGATAAAATTGCAAAGCATTTTCCAAACTGGAATGCTAAAAATAAATGTAATAAGAAAGTCAATTAAATCCTCTTACACCTATTAAAATCTTCTTACATCTGGAAAACACAACACATTTCAATCACCCGCATTGTTTTATCACTGCTGTTCACTGTAGTCTTCCCATATGTAACGGGATCGATTCAGGTGTGCAGCAGAAGTGAGTACTCCGTTCTCCTTGGTACCTTGGACGGTAAAGGCGGTCGAGCACGGGACTGAAAACCCTACTTCACTTCATGCTATATAGGTCGAGAATGTATGTATAGGCCGATGGAAAATGATACTTTTTAAAAAAATTTCACCCTTGCTGAACTACCTACGTGCCCATGCATGGTTTCTGGCACAATCGCAACTCTTACCTCTTTTCACCCTTACCACGTGGAAGTGTTCTCATTTAATTGCAAAAAATGTAACGATTGCGTAATAATAATAATGCAGAATCACATGAGCAGAATGTACATTACGATGCTTAAATTAGAAAAGTGCGTAAATTTTCAGTTTTCGTCGTGAATTATGTTAACAAAGGATGGTACCTTGACTACAGATCTTGACTCCTATCCTCCTATTCGTTTTCCAACAACAATACCAAGGAATTGGACATCACAGCCTGTGTCCTTAAGGTACTGTATAGGTCGGAAATTTACTTGAACGAATTTACTTGACTTCAGGGCATCTTTGGATGAGGCCGGGATAAGGTAGTTGGGCTTCTAAGGATTGGACCTACACATTTTGTTAAAGGAGATCCGCATCACTCCGTTCAATAGACTGCGCCGGGACTTGAACCAATGACCACGCGCACAGACCATCCGGGGGTTAATGATTCTTCGATAATCTTCTCTCACATTATATCTGATAGTTCAGCAGAGCAATAACTTTATACTTGACAAAAACGATGAAATCGAGCAAATTCTGTGTAAATATTCTATTTTAGTAATTGATGATACCTAAAACGATGATGATCCTTTATTTGAAAGTAATACCTCATATTGAAAAATAATGAATATTGGAGATATAAAAGAGCTATGACCTACATGAAAGAAACAACGCACCCAGCAGCTGTTACTCAATCGGTAGAGTTTGCATTGCAATCGGAAACTCCTGGGAACGATCCTAGCGGCTGTGCATCCTGTCTGAAGATCTTTGAGGTTTTAGTTTCACACGAGGTAAATGCTGGGGTGGTACAGCAAGCGACAAAAGTCTTGACGCATGTCTTCAGACAATATTTCCCAAACTAGCATAGATGTCCCTCCCTGGTATGACATATCTTAACGAAAATTAAATTTACGATTACTATAGGTCCCACTGGGTATAGAAATATCTTGCTCTACGATAAAACGCTGGAGCTTTGGATCTTGATGTGATTTTAAAACAGAATTTTCCGATGGAAAATTATACTTTTTTCTAAATTTCACCCTTGCTGAACTACCTATCAGGACAATATTTTGTACCAAAACACGTTATATGATTGTGCAATTCTCAGCATGTTAATAAATATGTATAGTATTTCAACAGGTATACTTGTGTTTTTTTAAAAAAAAAGAAAATAAAAGTTGGTCAGTTCCGAGTGCCGGCCATCGTGAATATGTTTTTCTTGGGTTTCTCTTGGTCACACCAGGCAAATGTTGGGATGGTAACCTTGAATAAGACCACACTGGTAAAAGTTGATTTTCTCAAAAGTGAATTAAATGTTTTCTTTCATTTTAAGAATGTTTTTTGTTCATATTTGAGTACCTCCTTCTCATTTCTTAACGAAAATGCGTAACAGTAAACAAGTAAACATTTTTGGTTTCTTATTTTTAATATTTCATTTTCCTCAAATTTGAGAAACAAATAGGACTAGTCCTTTCTTCCCAGACACACAAATATTATAGTGTATACATCAAGAATAACGCTTTAAAATCTTTTGTCGTTTCCTTAATGATCAACAATGGAAAGGAATGAAATCAGTTGTAGGGAGGTTTTAGGTACCTTGATAGCAAAAGCAAAAATAATGGACTTTATATCCTGATTCTGTCTATCTGTCCGTCACAAGAAATTATATCTCAGGAACTAGAAGACGTAGGAACTTGGTTGAGGTGTCATTTGAAAGGTCTCGTTAATTCATTAGGAATGCCTATCTTTCTTTTTCGATTCGGCAGACCATAGGGAGTGAAACAGGGAGTGAATATTCAATTCAAGACTCTTATGTTTCAGGAACCAGAAAATGTAGGAACTTGGTTGAAGTGTCATTCGAAAGTTCTCTTAAATTTATTAGGAATGGCTGTCTTACTTTTTCGTTTCGACACACCACAGAAGGTGAAATGGAGTGAAACTGCAACTCAGACTATCATATCTCAAGAACCAGAAGATAGGAACTTGTTTGAGGTGTCATTCGAAAGATATCGTCAATTCATTAGGAATGACTTCTTTATTTTATTGATTCGACACACCCCAGAGGGTTCAACGGAAGTGTGAGTGAAAATTAAATAACGCTATACAATTCCATATGTGGCCTTTAAGTTCCACCAAGGTTTGCCCATATGTTTTTGGGCAAATGTCCAGATCGAAAATGTATTGCGTCTCAGTTGTAGAACAAGCTTGTGTGTCTTCCCGTCCCTAAACACCATAGTTGTTAGTGTTGCCAATCTATTTTATAAGAACGAATGCCTGTGTGTGTGAGATGCTATCAAGCGACCGAAGCCCTCGCGATTGTTAATAGGATCGCAGCGCTAACTTGTTTTACTTAAAAATTTGATTTGCTCAATGACATGCTGTGACATTTTTCGGTGAAATAATATTAGCATGATAGAAACAGAACTGGGTGTGAATTTAAAAATTTGGAATGAGAGACGATAATACATTTGTGTGTAAGTTGTTGATTGAAAATGACGAACTGAGATACTAAATTGCCTTGAAACGTAATTAGTAACTACATTATGCTGTTCTTGTTTCATAATTTTCTTGTAACTTCTTATATAAACAGTCAGTACGTTTACTGTACGTTCGCTTAGTTTACCAAGCGTCGAATGAATTGCTAGTGATACGACCTTGTATTCGGAACCGATTCACCTTCCAAGGGACGGTTATAGAAATGTTAATTTGTGTTTCTGGTGGACATGTATCCAACAATAACAATTTTCTCAGTCTAGAGGAAGCCGAGATTCTGGCATGAGTTTCATTTTGGGAGGGTGTAAAATAAGTAACGAGGGTGTAAGTAAAGGTGCAGTTTCGTTTGTGCGATTTTCGTATACGAAGATCGCAAGCAACAGCTGTACGCGCCACTGCACTGACACGTTGAAGGGAAATCGGTGAAGCTGGTTTGGTTTGCGCGTCGGACGCATGGTGTCGCTAGCAACTGTTGCAACGATTCCTTCGGAGAGCAGTCAAGCTGCAGCAATCGCATGCGTTGTAGAGTGTTGTGCAGTTTTCATTCGTGTTTTCTTTGAATTTGGAACTATTTTGTGCCAAATATGAACTTCAGCAGAGATGAGAATGAAAAGCTACGCCAAGAATGCACGAAAATACTATAAAATTGTTGGTAAAACGCGAAAGAAAGAGAATACATACAAAGATGTGATTGTTCTCTAGTAAGTTTGATGTTCGATAGATGGCAGCAGAGTTTTCTCGCAGCTTGAAGTAACTATATTGTTTTATATTGAATGAAAGTTGAGTTTAATTTAAAATGCTGATTATATTGTTGTTAGAATTGTTTGAAATTGTGCCTAAAATTCTGTTACTGTAAGAAATATTGTTTACAGAAAAGTCTTAAACTCGTAATGCACGAAAAGTAAATCATATGATTTTATAGATATACTACGACGTCGTGCACGCGCCAAATGCACAAAGGAAACTACCCCACTACATGCTTCCGTCGCAAGCATTCACTGAATGCTGTCATTGCATACGACCATCGCCTAAACGAAACTGCACCTTAACGTTTCACTGCGTTCTATTGATTCTTAGCCGTAAAAAATTTAAAGTTGCGTGTGTGCTCGAGAATTTGCAGGGGTCACACCCTCCCGTTGGGAACGGGGGTCTGGCAGAATCACTTACAGGTTATTAAGAACAACAGTACCGCGATGAGTATACTTACACTTACGGACATATTTATGGTATCGGTTCAGGGGTACAAACGCCCTCTACATTCAGAATTTTAAGCAGAATTAGAATACTTTTATACGTAATTGTGCATATTTTATACACATTTTATATATGTGTATTTTATATCCATACACAGGGTGCGAAATCATGGAGGAGATGGGATATTTCCTTCCCTCAAGAGATATTAAACACTTTCGAGCTTAACGCAGGTTCTAATTTAATGTATTCCACTGAGAAAATAGAGCTCCCTCACATAAGTTGGGAAGATTCTGCACCCTGCCCAGTGCCCATACATATCCTGAATACCTCCAGGAAACCTGTTGATCCTTGCCAGCACCAATTTCAACATACTTACTTGTTAGGAATCTGTAATGATCTGAACGATCCGAATTCACTAACTTGATTTGGAACTATTCAAAATCTGTTCTTTCTTCTTACATAACTAACAACGTTAGATAAAATTATGGCAGTTTACGTTAGAAATAGTAGAACTTATTGCTTATACGTTAGAAATAGTAAAATAAACTCCAACTAAACCGCCTCAGGTGAAAGTTATTATTTAAGGAGTCGTTGAATGGGCAAATTCAAAATTTATGAATAATCATCTTTTGTATTCAGCGATTCTGCCAAAAATTTTAGTTTCGGGGGTGTAAGTAGAGTTTTGCAGGTTCTCAATAGATTTCTAGCTTTATTTTTATATTACTTTTATTTATTTGTTT
>JAGDQP010061119.1:524-12093 GCA_022664845.1 Lepisma saccharinum
AAAATGGCTATGTAAATTTAATTGGTTAAAATGTGATATACAGTATCTTAATTTCAGTTCTAGTGTAGAACAAGCCAAGCTGCCGTAGTTCAGTGGTAAAGCATTGGCGTCGCATTCGAGAGGTCGTTGTAAGATAAGATAAAATGGATTTGATGGGCACTATGGGTAAAAGCACTATGGGTTACGCCCGTCCCGACGAGAGCAAGTTCGATTCCAGCGGCCGACCACCCTGACTAAGGTTTTTCCAGTTTATTTTTCTCAATCACAACAGGCGAATGCCGAGATGGCACCTTCAATATAGGTCCCGGCCCACACCTTCCCGAATCCTCCCCCTTATCACGGCCTGACCCTTAAATGCCTAAAGGCCATAAATATCAATTTTAAAACGGCAGTAAGAATTATTAATTTGAAATTATTTATTTACAGGCTAATCTACCACATTTACTACTTTATTATAATAACAAAGTGGTAGGTTCATTAGCCTGTAAGTAACTAATTTCAAACTAATAATTCTTACTGCCTTGTTTTAAATACAGACATCAGGCTGGACTGATTAGTTTTTACTAGGTTTGTTCTACAATAATTTTAAATTTGAATTACATTTTTGACCTTTAGGCATCTAAGGCTCAGGCCGAGACAGTGGGAAGGATTCGGGAAGGTGTTGGACAGGACCTATGTTGAAGGTGCCATCTCGACATTCGCCTGATGTGACAGGAAAAACGCTGGAAAAACCTCGGTCAGGGTGGTAGGCCGCTGGAATCGAACCTACGAGCTCCCGAATGCCAACGCCATCCTCCAATTTAAGTTCTCTTAATAAGTTGACTGCATGCTGGTTACCCCTTTTAAATAACTCTCGTATCCAATATCGTGCGCTTATATTTCCTGTTAGACTGGGTTACCAAATAGCTAGCACAAACACCCGCGAAAGGCACTGCTTGCGTCATGATTTCTCCCCAAAACCAGACTCTGAAGCCATATATTCGATCTTCGACGACCTTGCTCTGATGAATGAAAGAGGGAGGGAACTCTGCTCTATTTTGGAATGTCTGCCCACGACCCTATAGTGTCATTTGAGACCAGCCAGCAGAGTTCTTCTCTACCTCCCCCACGCACACTGGTCAGTGGTCACCACGGAAGTACGAACACAGAAGAGGAAAAGAAACCCTAACGTAAATGTGAGCCCCTGGTGGATGATATGACTAAGACAGAAGCCCATATATACTATAGGAATTTCATTTTTAATAGCCTCACAAAGAATTTGAACATAGGATGGAGGGGAAAGATACATAAAATGAAAGAGGATACTAAAAAGAAGTATTCTTTCAAGGGTTTTAAAAAATAAGCCACGTTTTACACGAAAAAAGTGATTTTTTTTCTTTTCCGTATTTCTCTCCCATTTAAAATGTATGGCGTCAAGAGCATCTACATTTAAAATTATGCTACAAGGTCAGTTTTGCTCCTAAAATTTCCATTACATTTTTAAATGAAGGAGACATTCTTTAGGCAGTTCTGTATTAGGGCTTTTTTAAATTGACTTTCTTGTTTTTGTAATATGACCAAAAATGTTAGTACACTGTCTAACTGTACCTCTTCCCCTTAAGTAGGTATTATCGGGGCCAAAATGTCCTTGTTGCTAGTCCTTTTTCCAGTTTTTTTATAAATATGTGTAAAAACACAGGGAGTTGGTACTAAGATCTCTTAATCGAACTGTAAAGGATTCGAGCTGTATAAAGAAGAATGTAACCCTACATCTCAACAGATACCCTTTCAAGATAACAAACTAGTTTCTTTAGAATAAACAACTACGTTTCCAAATGTCAGTATTGGCCGAAGAGGTAAAAATATAGCTCATTCGTTCTAATCATGAGTATCGGAGATCTACAAAGAGAATGTAATCCTATATTTTGGCAGATATTTTTTCAAGATAACGAACTAATTTCTAATGGTATTGACAACTGTCATATCTTCGCGGAATGCTACACATTGACCGCACAGGAAAAAATACCAGAGATTTTTGAAGGATGAAGAGTTTGCACAGATATTGCAACAGGTCTTAACGATTGGTGAAACCTACTAGGCACGTACCTGGAAGTTGGTTTTGGGGAGTTGCAGTGCCATCGATGGGGTGTCCGAGGTTTGTCTGGGTGTGAAATTTACGTAAAATATATATAATTTTACGCCAAATGATACCAATTTCACCAAAAAATTGAATTTCAGTGGAGGGGTTGTCCGAACCCCCAAGATCCTCCTCCTTTTGCGTACCTTCCTGTAACGTTCTTTTAGTACCTATGTAAGACGGTTTGTAAGCTTCCATGTTACCCATGTATATATAGGACTCCCTCTTATTGCCGTTCGATTAATTTTTCTCTTCGTTATTTTTCATTAACTAAAGTTCTTCTCTTGCATTAACTACCATCACGTTATTTTTTACTAAACCTTCCAACTGCATTAACTTTAGTAGGAGTCCTATCACATTAAACTTAAAGTTAACCCTCCACCTGGTTTGAATTTTCGAAGTCTCCTACTCCATTACTTTTACTCAGCCCTCTACCTAGATTGACATTTCGAATGTTTCCTTAGTACCGTAGCAGTTTAATCAGTATGATCATCATCTTCGAAGTTCATGGTTGATACGTCCTCCGCAATAAAAGTCATTCATACAAAATGTAATAATGGACTCCAGTGTTTCATTCAAGGTTAACAAATGTCACCTTTCTTGTTTCTTTGAATTTGAATTTATTTTTAAGACCTTCAGGCAACTTTGACTCAGGACGAATGGATGATGATGAGGTGAATTGATGGAATTAAAGAAAGTGGGAGGAAACGGGAGTATCCCGAGAAAACCCACGCACACAGTGTTTGTTCACCACAAACCCCACATGGTATGAGCAGGCATCGAACCAAGGACCCCTAGCACCAAAGGTGAGCCACCGGTTTCTTCTTCTTATATATGACAAAGAATCCACAAAGGCAGACAGATCAAGGTAAAACACAAAGTAAAAAAAGGTTAACAATACTTGGGTTGAAAATTAAATAAAATATTGGCTATTTCAAGTTTTCCAGGATAACTCTTAAAATAGTTTTTGTATATTCTATTTAAAATATTGGTCGGAAACTTTCTATTTATTTATTTTTCCATCGAACTTATTCAATACATGGCAAGTCCCGCGTTTAGGACATTTCAACTGGATGGAAGGCAATGACAAACTATCATTGGTTTATCTTTGGTTACAGCCTTTTTCTGGGTAGAATACAAATCGTTAGTTAATGGGTTAACATTTTTAATTGTGCGACAGTGGTTTCCAAGCTTTTCCGTGACGAGAACTCACTTGAACACAATGATAGTTAATCAACCCCTTTGCTGTGTCACGCACACCTGTTAAAATAAACATACTCCCATAATACTAATTCTTATAGGAAGTATAAGCTAATTATTTTATCTCATACATATTGTGTACATATTATGAAAGGAAATGATTGGAAACTGATATGGATCATTGTTCTACATTTTTAACATATAGTTTAGTTCGCGGGCCCAAGTGTCTATGGGAACTGGAGAACTCTGTCTTTATATTAGAGCACACTGTTATTCAATATGACAGCTCAAGTCGATTCCTTCTTATATACGCATGTGGCATTGAACACACTGAACTGGCAACATTGATTTGTGAATATGATTAACTACGCGACTTTAATCTAGACCACGAAGACTGAGAAAAAATAATTTACTGCTAACATTTTTGATTCTCAATGTTTTAACAATGAAAACAAATCTAATTTACTTATAAATATGTTTAAATTATCCTTAAAATGTGATAATAAATAAATTAATGTGTAAAAGTGTAGGCCGAAAATAATGCGAGACACGTAAATAAGCGTGAAAATTAATGCAAGATGGCAAAATTTAACACCGAAGGGCAAGAAATTTAACACTCATTTTTCTTATTTCTAACAAGGGAAGTCTACAAATCTTGGACTCAATATGTTCGACCATTCCTTGCTCATACGATAAGAAGTAGTTAAATGTACTTGATTAGCCAAGTTTTATCTATTGATACCAACGGAGAAAGAAACGGGAAACTATTTAAATTTGAAAATTTTAATTACCAAATTCATAAAAATCTTTAAATCTTCTGCAGCCACAGTTTTACCAAATTATAATCTCTGATGTGTAAAATATTCCCTAATATATACTGAATTGAATAAAGATAAAATTGTTTTTAAAACTGCCACTATTTGCAGAATACTCAGTCTTTCTATGTATACGCAGAATCAAAACATCCTTCACAAAGAAAACACTCTGTTCCTCCCAAATCAAAGGTTATTGCTACGAATATGATCATATTTCTAACTATTTTACTGAAAAACGTTACTTCAACTTGAAATATTGTCTTATATTATATATTTAATATGTTCATAACAAAATAATTTCGTAATTTCATCAATAGTGATCATTTGGAAACAATTTTGCGCTTCACTCAATTCATACCAGGGGATATTTTACACATCAGAAAATATATTGTTTAATGAAGATAAAGATGCATAACTCTCAAGTTATACGAATTTTCTACTAAAAGTTTTCAACTTTAAACCGTTCTCTTGTTGTCAACAAATAAGAAATTATCTGGTCAGGATATTAAACTATGTCCCATGGGGAAATGGGATAGCTTGTCGAGTGCAAGGTGGAAGTTTTACCTGGTAAGTTATATTGCTTTAAACAATCGAATTATATCAACTGCTTTCTTCGCTATATATAATGAAGAAGTTCGATTCGCGCAAACGATTCGAGTTCTTATCTATCAGAACGTTGGGAGCAAAGTGTGAATAGTTATATAAAATTGATTTTGAAATACAAAGTATGTAAGAAGTATTCTAAGCTCATCTTCAGAAACACGTGAGAAACATCCCCCTCTTTGTGAATATATTTCTTATTTATAGTTTTGTGATCCAAAACTAAAAGCAATCTAAAAATTGTGTACAAAATTGTAAGTGACTTGTTTTTAGAGTAATTCTTGAATATCATTTATAATTGTTTTGTTTTACTTGTAAAGTGTAAATAAAATTATCCATGTGTCTGGTGATATTGTGCAACATAAATGATTACCACTAATTAATATGAACTTTTCAGACTTAAACCTATCAGCATGAATTGCCAAACATGTCCACGGTCTTTAATACTGTAAAAAACTTGGGAATGTTGTTTGATATATCCAGTAATGTTCCAGATAAATGTATTTGCAGTAATTGTGCTGTTGCTGAAAAGTGTATCAAAACCACAGACAGATGTCTTTTATGTGGTTGGAAATTCTCATTTTTCCGTTCCAGGGTGATTTTCGTACATGCGCAGAAAGAGAAAACTCTTTCTTATCGTAATCAAACATGCAATCCTGATCAAGTGTTTGCTGCCACCATTTTAATCACGTATTTTAAAGAAATGGAAAATAGTCTCAATGAATGGGGATCACGGTCCCTACTTGACAAATAGGAAAAGCATGTCGTAAGCCGTGGAAGTAACTTTGTTTATGCTTTCGGGATTCGAGAAACGACCAAGAGAAAAGAAATGATCGAGACAACGTCTAAATGCAAGATAGGTTCCAGGAGTTACATGGATAAGGATAGCGGCCGACTGAGATTTGTGGAAAGAAAAGGGAGAGGTCTTCATCCAGGAGTGGATAGAAAACGGCTGAATATGATGATAATGATGATACTGTTTTGATAGTCTGATTTCTTTAGTGGCAGTTTTTTAACTAAAGAGCCCGTGTTCAAATCTCGCTTGAGGCTTCTATTTTTCTTTTTCCTGCAACCTGCAAGATGATTGTTTATTATTAACCAAGTTACAGAAAACTTCCAGGCATCTATAATTGCCTAGTTTTATCGAGCAATTTCTTCTAAAATCTTTAACTAACAGCTTACTAAAGAAGTGAGTGGTGCGATTCTACTAACAATTATCAAGGCTTCGAAGATACCTTAATCTGGTAGGTTGGAAACACTTACAACTGGAACGCAATATCCAACCCGGACTACCTCTACGACCTGTGTCAGTACGTAATGCACTTGTGTGCAAAATTTGGTGTAAATCAATAGAAGGGTGTACAGTTGTATAAGTAGCACGCACACACACATTCATTTTTATAAAATAGGTTGGCAACATTGGAAGCTGGGGTGTTCAAGAATGGGGACACCCACAATATTTTCTATTTTGTCGAATAATGTTTACGCGAAGCTTGGTGCCGATACGTGTAATGGAATGGAAATAATTTGAATTAAGAAAATAGGTTGGCAACACTAACTCGTTGCACCAATCAAGATGGTTCAGGCGGCTCTGAGGTAATCTAGCCAAAGCCTTTCAAGCGACGCCTCAATTATCTTTCAACACCTTGAAATTTTTACTTTTGATCCGGACTGATGAACGGACAAAGCAGGGACAAGATGGTCCCTTATTGTTAGCTATGGTATGATGGGACCTAAAAGTAGCTGATACAACCTTTATTACAGACAAACTTACCTTAATCAGAATTTAATGTTGTCAGTATATTCACGTCAAGACACGTGTGTAAGTCGAGAAATAAATCTTCGTTGAACTCTTTAGTTTGATTGGTGCAATGTTCGTTAAAAAAAGAGAAAATATATCGTATCTCGATCTGTCAGTAATATCGTAGTCATTCCTATGTACGCATATGAACCTATTTTCTCAGCAATACGTGACTTCAGGAATCGAGTGCGTGTTACATGAAAATGCAGAAGAAACAAAGAAATGGGCGGGAGCGACGGGGTAATGTTAGTCTGCAAAAACCAAAGAAGTTAAAAAAAAAAAAAAACTTGATATCACGCAAAAATATTTCTCGATCGAAACTGTATGGTTTCTTCATGCAATCACTAACTACTCTTTTATGTCCTTTTATTCATAAAAATAAAGTTCTGTTGAGTTAATAAAAGTACAAGATACGTTTCAGTTCGTATTAGTACTAATTATGATTAATTTCATTAGTATCTCATGTTCCTAATAATGACACTCCAACGACAATGGAGACTTCCTTCGATGCAGAAGAAGTTTAGCAGACTAACAGTAATGATAGCTATAGACTTGTGGTAAAGCGACGTGAAGAGATGAGGAGAGATACAAAGCTAATAGAAACGTGTGTATGGTCAATGCTTATATTCAGACTAGTTCTATTAAATTTCTTGTATACGAAGTGACCTTTCTTGATGCTGTGATCGTCGCAAATGCTGTGCTGGGGTCATTCTATCAGATATCATCCTGATTCAAATAAATTGGTTGCATGACCATTTCAGAAAAAAAAAGCTATGCCCACTTTCCATAGGATACGTGACTAAAACGCGATCAATTGAAAGGTATAGGAAATAAAATTAGTCTTCATTCTGAGTTCGGCACTTGAAATTAGCATAGAAGTATATGGGAGACTACAGTATTGTGCAATTTCTGGATCAGGAGAGGTTGGAGGCAGAACCGGATTAAGGTGCAAGCGAAACAAGCTTTGAATACATGAAGAAGATTTGAATACAAATTTTGTACTCATTAGAAACTCCCGTATTTATCACAATTTCATAAAGACAAACTGAATACGGTCACGACTATTTTATCCATCTTTTTGGCCTTTATTTTAGCCAGGGCTTTCCATTCACACCAGCATGCTGCATTGTCGCTTTCATGATAAAGAACCCTCCCCGCCACTCTTTTTTTAATTACATGTAAATAACGTAAGATTCTGTTTTTGATCTTAATGTATACATAGTAACTTAGGCAAGCTACGGTGTTAATGTACTGCGTTGAGGATGTGTAGCACAAAGCAATTTTATTTCAGATTATAAATGGAAGCTTTGAATCTTTTATATGTTGACATTGTTGAAGTGAGAAATGGAAATCAAAATTTTAATATTTGAAAGTTAACTTTGATTGTTGATATATATATAACAGAATTAAATTAAATACAATGTTTTATTTGAATTATTTCTGGAATAATATGTATAGTTATGACGTGAGCTGTGTGAACAGATGTGAGAAGTGATAACCTATTGTTTAAACCATAGAGTTAGGAATATAAATAGAGGGAACCTTAGGTTGTTTTGTTGGAGAGACGAGGCATTTCGGCCATATTAACTAGCCCCATATTTAGAGAACCTCTTATCCGAGTATAGCCTCTCTGAGATGCACTCCTCCTCATATAGAAAAAGGCAATCCTCACAGTACTCGGTATAGAGGGACTCTAATGGGGCCACACAAGATGGCTGCCGATGAACCGTAATTTGGCTTTATGTGACGTCATGTATGTTCTCTCTATTTTCTTCCTGACTCTTTGGTTTGAATTATAAAATATGAAACTTTTCTTCCTGATTCTTTGGTTTGAATGGTTCTATAAAATATGAAACTTGAGGAAAAGGGTATTTCGTATTCGTATTCGTATTATGTAATCTATCGCGGAAATGGCTAACATGCCCATCCAGTGCGCATTCATTTTAATAATTGCTGTTTTATAATAATATTTATAATATTATACGGTTTTACAGTCTATCGCTCATAATAATTGCTGTTTTAAAGTCAGTTATTTATTGGTTGCTATGGTTACTGTCACTGTCACTTTTTGATGTATTTATCACTATTAATTTTGAAAATTTGTTGAATAACTTTTATATGGATCTCTGAAGCACTATGAATTATAGCTGAATACATTTTCTTGAGGTAAAGTCCAAAAGATCTTTGAAATTTTGTAAATTTATCACTGAGAATTTCATCAGCTTTCTTCTCTTAAGCCGCTATTTTTCCGAGTCTGTGAGGAAAAGGGCCTTCATGTGCGTTAAGCCGAGGTTGTCAAAGATAGGCACCTCAAATTCATGTTTCGTCATATTGCTATCGACATCAGATTGAACCCAAATAAGACTCTGAGATTTTCATAGTAAAAGACTATGAAACTTGGGAATTCTCATGCTCGTTCGAATATTATTGCTGGGAAAAATGAAAGAATATAAGTCGAAGTCGAAACATTACATATAGAAACAGATCTGCAGCTCAATTTGAGGAACGAATCAGCGATAGAGAAGCTTAAGACAATTAATAAATCAAGTAAATTTCTCCTGGATTTATGGCACTATTATTCAATAAAAAACGAGATTGAACCAGATACCTCTAGTATTATATATTGTGTATATTTGAATTGCAGCAAACTAACATCTATTTGAGGTAAATCGCCATCCAAATCTCCCATAACGCTAACCTCCTTTTATGGGAAGAGTGTAAGAACTCTTCGGCAATATCGGCTATCCAGGAGCCGAGAATGAGCTCGTGGCAATTTGGTCAGACAACGTAAAGCTCTCTGTGATTCTCGCTAAACTGAGATCGACAATAAGTCTCAGTGCCTAAAAAAATCACTCCTTCTTCTTGGGATTTCCCTGGCTGCTACAAATCCAACCAGAGACTACGAAATATTAGAACGCGCTTGTCTGAAGGTGTACTCTATTATATCATTCTTGACTCTCTTTCCTGTCTAAGGCTTGAGGCAGAATGATTAATCTTAAAACGTATCTCAATGAAAACAATGCTAACATCTCATCCTGTGCATTTGCTTCAGACCAAAAGACTTCAATCATTTAGTTCGCCAAGTTTCCTCTCACTTAATTAATCATATGGCAGTTATGGGTGGGCAACATATTTAAATTTACTCCCATACAAGTCGACGAGAATGATTAACCCTTATAACAAACAAGGGATATGAATTTAATCGTCGGATTTCGCATATGAGCAACGCACATTGAAAAGCGACAATAACCTCACAAGTGCCCTCCTTGAATTCCTTTCGAAGCCGAACCTCCCCTTACTTAGTTTCATTCAGTTCCCATCGAGAAATTAATACAAAACAGAGAGCAATTTTTCTCAAAAAAATTGTACTCGTTTCGTGACCCAACAAAGTTTCGAAATTGTATACGTTCATATCTTGCATTCCCGTAGCTTTGTATTAATCAAATTTGAATAAGTTTGTTCGCACCCTTAGCGGCTACGGGGTTTGAGCAAGTGGGCCTAATTCCAAAATTGAAACACACAGAATTTGCATAGCTACTCTGCATCGGCTGGGCCTCACTATCTCTGTATCCCAGAGAGTCCCCTGACATCGCTGGGTGAACCAGGGCAGCGACCACTATGTGCTCCGCACATTGACGACTAAAAAACTGACTTCACGGCTCCCCCTCCACTCTCTATTTTAGTAATATACCAAACTCAAAATATCCCTCCTTCAATGATACTACAGAGAGGTCTTCCCACCAACGTCCATGCTGACAGTTACAGGAGAGGAGAGGATATCAAAGTAAATCCGAAATTTTCCATTCCCCAAAGTAATGGAGGAATGAGAGGACTAAAAAACTCAATTTAAAAAAATCGTCTTTTCCCGTGGAAAGTTCTTTTCTTTACAAAGAGGAAAACAAGTAAAGAAAAAAGATGGTCGCCTTCGCGAAGATGGTCGATCTCAGCTGCTTCTCAGTTACTGAAAAATGTTCATAACAAAATTACAAGTACGGATACATGAGATCAGTCATTACATGCAATAAATGGATACATTAATTAAATATGCATAATATAATAGGCGTCCTGCCGTTTTTTAAAAAAAATTACCTTATTTATTTATTTATTTTATTTATTTATTATTAAGTTTCAGATACAGCTTGAGTTGCCATTTTACACAGAAACAAAATAACAATGCAACAAACTAAATAACTTCTCTACAAACTAAATAACTTTACTACAAACTAAATAACATGAAATTAAATTTTAAACAACACATAACACAGCAATTGATATAAAAAACATAACGATTATACTACACAAGAGGAATAACTCACATATTTGTATTTAGCGTTCGATGGAAAGTGTGTTCAGATCCGAAAATATCAATATTTGAATCAAGGTTATTGTACATAATTACTAGTCTATGGAATAAGGAGCGCTGCAGTATACTTAGCCTAGGCGTGGCACAATGAAGGAGGTTATTATTTCTGGTTATTCGCAAGGGAACACGGAAGTAAAATTTAGATATCAACTCTCCAGTTCTAAGATTACCGTTAAGTATCTTGTATAAATACATCAAATCTGCCAGCTTGCGACGAGAAGAGGGTACGTGGAGACCAAGAACGGATAATAACTCTGGTTTGCTGAAGCTACGTACTGATGGTATTCTTCTTTTGACTATAGCAAGAAAAAAGTTCAGAACAGAATCAATATGAGATAAATTAGAAATACTAGCCATGTTCCAAATTGGGGAGCAATATTCAATTTTAGGGGAGATGAAGGTTTTGTAGAACATACTCAATGAATGAAGGTCCTTAATTTCTGTAAATCTATAGAGAAGACCAAGTAAGCGCATAGAACTGTTAGTTACAGAAGTCACGTGATCAGCAAATAGAAGTTTTTCGTCAAATACCACTCCAAGGTCCTTTTGAGAAGAAACTTTAGCAATAGGATTATCATCAATGATATAGGCAGATGGGATTTGATTCCTCTTTAATGAAATAGTAAGAAAAGAAGATTTTGAGGGATTTATTTTCAAGTTCCACGCATCACACC
>JAGDQP010061120.1:0-12093 GCA_022664845.1 Lepisma saccharinum
AATAACTTTGCTGAACATTTTGTATAGGACTGACAGTAAACTAATTGGTCTGTAGTTATCGACGCGTTCTTTGTCCCCCTTAGTGTACAACAAAATGATAACGGCATTGTTCCAACTTGAGGGTATTTCTCTCTTCCTCAGGCATATCGAGAATAATTTAGCAAGTTCCTCTTTCATTTTCTCACCTCCCCATTTAAACATCTCTGCTGTGAGTCCATCTTCTCCAGGCGGTTTTCCGTTCTTCATTACTCGAAGTAATGTATCCACTTCTTCTTTCATTACGTCTGGGACTTCTACATCATTTTCTTCTGAGTCTTTATTTCTTAGCTCTTCCTTGAAGTAATACAATTCTGTGTAGAAATTTTCAAAAATGTTTACATAGTTTCTTCCTTATTTCGTGTTACGGTCCGGTCTGATCTCTTAACTGCAATTATTTGCTTTGTCCCTATCATGAGCTACTGTTTGGCTTTCTTCAATATCTTGTTTTCCTCGATTATATTTCTAACATGTTTTTTTATATCTTCGTATATCCTCTCTTATTTTCTTTCTTACTGTTTTATTTAGTTCTATGTACTACTTAATCCTCTTTATGCAATTTTCCTCTTCTTTCATTTCCCTTCTTTTCTTCATCAAGAGTTTAGTTTCTTCTGAGATTTTGGCTCTTTTTTTTCTTTCTGGTACCTGCTATTTCCTTGGCTGTTTCTCTTATTATCTCAGTCAGGATTTTATTTCTGCTATCGATGTCTTCTTCATCCTCTAATTTTTCCAAGGCGCTGAATCTGTTGCTTAGTTCAATCTCGAATGTCTGTCTGTGTTTTCAAGATTTTCCAGATCTAAAACTGACGGTTTTCCTCTGATAAGCTTCTTTCTCTCTAGTCTACTATTTAGTTTCAGCTTACATCTCACCATCCTATGATCACTTGAGATTTTGAAACTGTTCAGAACGGACCAATCTTGCAGGATTGCCCTGTTATTTGAAAGAATGTTGTCTATTTCGTTTTTGGTCCCATTTGGGCCTTTACATGTCCACTTCCTCTGTGGCGGTTTCTTGAAAAATGGATTGGAAATGAACAGTATGTTGACTTCTGAGAATTCCACTCACTTCACTTCTCCCTTGTTTCTTTTGCCAAATCCAAAGTTTCCCACTTTCCTGTCACTGCTCTGCTTGGTTTCTACTTTCGCATTGAAGTCTTCCATTACAATTTTGTAATGCGATTTGCTACTATCCAAAATTTTCTTTATCTCCTCGTATAGGTCTTCGACTTCCTCCTCCGGGTGCGAGGTTGTTGGACCATACACTTGTATAATTTCCATACTGTATCTCTGGTTAATCTTCATTACTACCCGTGCGATTCTATCTGAAATTTCTTCAATTTCTGTGATCCGTTACTTTAGGTATGTATTAATTAAAAAGCCAACGCCTGTCGCTTTTCCAGTGTCTGTTCCTTTGAAGTAGAAAGTGTGCCCTGACGGTAGTTCCAGCTGTTCCTCATTCTTCCTCCATACTTCTGATAGTCCTATGATGTCCCACTTAATCCTATTAAGTTCTTTCTCCTGCGAGTGACTGACAGTTGAGGATCGCCACGTATAGGTCCGTTCGAGTTGTCGTGTCGGTGTCCTGAAAGTCTACAGTCCAAACCAGGGCATTTTGACCCTCTGACTTCCTGCAGGACTGACCGCTGCCGTTGGCATCTGCATTCCGTCCTCCGGACAATGAGGTTCTCCGAGGCTGTTTCCTTGCCTGTACCATCATATGTAAAGAAAGGAGAGGTGCTGACATTTGACTCACCACGCTGTCAGCTAATGCGGGTTGGTGAGTAGCCCATCCATGTTTGTTCGCCAAGCAGTTGCTTGGGTACTAACAGGCCCCACGACGTGAAGCTATCGATTGGATATTAGGCGTCTACCCCGGTCGGTTCCGTTAAGCCTTAGCAAGAGCAATTAAGGGGTCTCCTCCCAGTTAGTGGCAGAAGCCTTTTGGAGCGACAGTCCCTGTTTGCCGGTCCTGTCCTTGATATATGTGTATATATATATAATAAATAAATCACAGCCATATTCAATCCACTAGTGGATGAGGCCTCTCCCCGAAGGAAGGAGTTGGCCTACTGCTCCCACGCTGACCAGACGGGTTGGGATATATATATATATATATTGCCATTATTACCTCTCCCGTATATTTTGTGATTATATGGACTATTTATTGTAATATTTTATTGCGCT
Source organism: Lepisma saccharinum (assembly GCA_022664845.1). NCBI lineage: Eukaryota > Metazoa > Arthropoda > Insecta > Zygentoma > Lepismatidae > Lepisma > Lepisma saccharinum. Next base: position 2,221 of record JAGDQP010061120.1, read on the forward strand.
TGAAGTCAGATCAAATTAACATACATGAAAGATACAATGTGAATCTTCTTTCCTAGGACACCCCTAGTAATGACATGTGGCATGTGAGCCATTGCTGAACGTTAAGTCTGTATGGAATATACTTTAGTGGTGAAGTTGCTTAATGGGTATGCTTAGGATAATGAAATGTTTTAGAAATATATTTCTTTACCATACGTTTCTCGTTTTGCATTGGCTCTGCGAGGAGAGGAAAAACCTTGTAGTGTACCGTAAATGGCTAGAATTACATTGTTTCCTAGTAATTGTGTGTTAAGTGAAGTAATAGGTTGTCATAGGAGTTCATTTATAATACGAAGGTATGAAGTAAGTGCTGGGTATTTAAGATGAGATGTGCGTAATATTTACATTTGCAATTAAATGATGGATGCTGTTTTGGGAACCGGACAAATCGCCAAAATGAAAAAGAAATACAAAGTTGAATGGGATGGATAAATCTTCGAAAAAACACTCAAAGGGTCGAAGGATATGGTCACAATGTCGAAATTCTAAACGGTGATAGCGTTAATAGGCATATCGTTGAAAGAACAAAAACTGAGAGCGTCGAAAGAATTGGACAAACCGCTGAAAGAAACGATCAGTGTCGAAAATTAAATACGATTAAAGCGTCGAAAGGCGCATCGTCGAAGCGCAAAATCGGTCATAACGTCGAAAGATCAGGAGAAATAGTGTAAGGAGACGGTCAAAGCGTCGAAAAACCGAAGCGGTCAAGGTCTAGGAAGGCAGAAATTGTTATAGTGTGGGAAAGATGAAAAAAAATGACCACAGTAAGGGAAAATAGCCATTGAGTAATCGGAATAAAAGCGTAAGTCTTATTAATTTATTCCTTTATATGTTATATTGTTACGATAAATAGGCTATATTAAACAGTTATTTACAACTTTATTTCTTCTTTATTGTAGAGATATAAGTAATACGATATTTGACTTTTAGAGGAACGTGATTAATGATTAGTAAACATTTATAGATTCTACTTTCTTCTTCATGAGATCATGGTGCTCAATTTGTTACTGAAATTCCTTTGAAAATTCTTTAGAGATTACATACTGTGAACTACCGAAGATATGCTGTTTGTTTGGGTAAGGTATTCTGACTTTAACCTAAATTTTGGAAGACCTAATACCATGTGAACGTCTTCATCCAGGTCCACAAAGAATACCTTGAACATATGTGAAACAGCCGATTACTGAAATGTTGAAATATTAGCGAGAGGTTTTACATAATGTCGTTCTTCGAAGACTGCTTAGTGTGAAATATCGATGAGAAATATGAGGTGAACTCTGGGAGTTCATAATGGGCGTTAACTTCAATTGTCAGATGGTAGAAGCTAAATTTGGGATTTTAATGCAACGAATCTCAGCTAAACATGAGAACTACTTGGATACAAAATAGGTTTGTTACCGTGTTAATTGAACGTAACATGATTACATTTTAACACACCACGTTTCTTAAGGATGGACAGAATAAACGGGTTTTACCGGAGTTATTTAACTTTGAGCAAATATTATTCGGGAGGTGACACTTAGAAATGTCTAAATTATGTCAGACGCTAGAATCACAATATAAAGCTGATCCTCTATTAATACCTGCATTTTTATGAAGTTAGATGTTCAATGAGATTCTACAGCCTTTGATTCTATCTTCCTTCTTAGAATGGAGTCGATGCTTTGGCTGGAGACTGTCAAACTGGAGACCTCTTCTATTGTACTGAAGCACTGTAGGTCCCTCTATGGAACTGAAGGTTTTGATAGAACACTGATTGGCTTCATATAGTAATTTGTATAGGCAGTAAATGTGTCTGTGTGGTTTTTTTCTGACTTGACTCTCCTCTGAACTTTAAGTAGGGCGAAAGGTGACGTTCTCACCATAAAAGTATACTTATTTGCTCAAAGGTGAATAACATCTCAATTGACGTCATATATTGCAATATATTTCATCAGCCTTCGTTGTTGCTACTCTGTTCATCTTTACTGAAACATGGTGGTGGTTTTATTTCCATTTCACCGAACAAATTACAAGAAAAATATAAAAATATATTAAAACCTAATTTTATTCTATTATCTGAATTTTATGAATAAAGTTAATTTTACCCTCTACTCGGGAGGATCACAATACTACCTATTTTTTAAATGATATATTTTGACTAATAATCATGCTTGGTAAAGAGTCTAATAACTCTGAAGGTAAAGATTAACCAATATTTGAAGAAACACATAATCATATCAACACAATAATATTTATTATATAGTCCTACAAATAAATTCAAGAAATATGAAAGAAAAGTCTATTTTCGATATAAACGTCCCATTACATAAGCTTTCATACAAATTTAATTAATATGAAAGAATAGACGTTTTCAACAAATAAAATTCATTACGTCAGTCTAAAAATCGTTTAAATACATATTTTAGAAAAAGGCTGTTTTCAACCTAAAACTGTATGTTACTACAACTAAATTTAAAAAATATGAATGAGAAGGTCTTGTTCTTCTAAGATAAATATTAAGCAAGACCTGGAGAAACACATATTTCAACACATGGCCATTACGTAGGACTATATATAAATGTAACAAATATGAAAGACACTATGTTTTCAAGACAAAAATGTCCATTACAATACCTACAACTAACGAAATAAATATGAAAGGAAAGTCTTTGTACCTTTTAAGGTAAAACATAATTAAGAGAAGCACATGATCAAATTATGTCCAAAACATAGGTCTAAAATAAATTTAACAAACATTAAAGAAAGTTATGTTAACAACATAAGAATTACTATTATGTAAGCTTAGGAACAGGTTTATTAAATATTTAAGAAAATGAGTGTTTTGAACACAAATTATCCATTACATAAGGTTACACATAAAGCTATAAATATGACATACATGTTTTGACAAAAAATAATAGGTTAATTGCATAATCTAAAAATAAACGTAATAGATACGAAATACAATGATATTTTTTTCAGTCGTAAAATGTCCATTAGATGAGCCAACAAACAAATGGAAGGATATAGGGCAAAATAGTCCTATGCAACATTTTTATGATTCTGAGAAAATTGAAAATGAAGATTTCATAATATCCCATATTTGACAATTTATATATTTTTCTAAAAAAAATAGTGCAAATTAAGGCCCTGTATTCCTTTTATCATTTAGAATGATAATTATTTCGAATTACGCATAAATTATGGGAGAATATTTGAATAATTTTAAAGCAAATTCTCAAAAGTGGGGACAGGGTTTCGGTCAGGACTTTGCGTTTGGTATTATAAAGTCAAAAAGGGGAAAGGGGAAATGGAGTCATGCACAATTTGTATGTACATTGGACCATACAAATCAAGCTAGGAGTGCTCTTGAGAATTTAGGGGTACCATATACATAGGGGAGAGGGGCGAGGTTTGACGGAATAACTGCCTGTGGCATCGGACTCTATTGCTTAGGGTTTTCATCGTAATTGTTATACTTACTTTGAAGCTCCTTTTAAACTGTTAATGAAAAGTTGTTTCGAAAATGCAGAACTTCAATATATGTTTATTTTAGGACACTTGATAGCAAAGAAATATCAAAACGGAAATCTATTCCCTCTCACAGTTATCGTCCGTCCGTTAATCCTTCCTTGTACAGAAATTAAGTCTCAGGAACTACAGAGTTCATAGAGATGCGTGATGTGACGTTGGAAAGGTCATAACTCGACTAGCCCCTAGCCACCCGAACCGTCTTCATGATACAATGGTTCAGTCCTGCCAACGATTTTTTATAAAAAGGCAATATTTCAAATTACTTTCATTCAGTTAAACTTAGCTGCGTTGAACTTAACGTACACTGTAAAAGCTGGAAACACGAAATGGATGAAAGTTACTCCGATTTATGGAGAAATAAAAGTCGAAAATTAGCGTTTTGTTGCATTTACTCTTAAACTTGGATATAGTGTAAACCTTTGAGTGGAACGATTGGTAAAATTAACTCCATTTTGAAGTTAAACATTTTCTTTGCAGTACCTTAACGTTAACTTAAAATGGGTTGAAAATGACCAAAGTGATGTTCTAAAACTAGTTTATTTTCTAATCGAAGTGTAAATTAAACAGGCAATTTTGAGGCTACATACTTTTGTGAATGAAATGTCAATTATCAAATGTCTGTGCATTAAAACAAGAACTAGAGGAGATACATATATAATACTTGTGATCATAAATAACGAGGAAACAATAGATGATCTGCAAGCTAACTCCGCATAGATTTACAGAAAAGGTTACCGTGCCGAGCCAAGTCATTCATCACCACCCCTATCAATACGTTGTGAGAAATGTCAACAGTTATACGCCCACCCGACCAGTAAATGTAACAATGAAGCTAAATGCGGTTTTGCCCTGGACCTCGGACCACCAAAACATGTCCAAATATGCAGCAGCCACCGAAATGTTCCACATGTCCTACTTTTAGTTTTAAATGCAAAGCTCGCCCTGCAGCGGAACGAACAAAACCAGAACTCATTGTACTAATACGGGTTCCTGAAACACAACCTGAACTCAACACACCCATAGCATCAGTCTACCAAGCTTTTACCATCGACCAATTTCTAAGATTTATCAGTCACCTTGCAAAATATCCATCCATTCCAAAGAAATCACATTCTCCAGCAAATGCAGTACGCAGCCAGAACCACACTCCATGTAAATTTGCAAACAACATATTCAGGCCCATATGCTCACTTTTACTCTCATACGCTGGAAACCGAAGTCTAGGACTGCAAGCAAGATGCACCATTCATTCACTTTGAATGTGGCTCTGACATTTCTATTTCTCAACATCTAATCTCTACAAACGCACAAACCCATATTTGAAACTCTTCTACTCGAAGCAAAGCTCAACACATTCATACTAAATGAAACACACCTGAAACCATGTGACAGCTGTAACATATTACGGTACCATATGCTCCGCCATGATAATACACATTTAGCACAACGAGCAAACGGAGGAACAGGAAATGGTTTCTCTCCATACATTACCTATCGACAACACGATCCTGATATACCACACCTTCCAGAACACCTCTTTACTACCATCTACTATCAACAGCAATATATTACAGTTGCCACCATCTACATTAAATCTCACCAGTAGATGGTGGCACTATCCCCAATTCATTCTTTACTTATACCTCTAACAACCATAACATTTATATTATCATGGCAGATATCAATATACACATTAGAGCGGACAAAGAAAAATCAGATTTCTACGACTTCATAATTCTTCAAACCACAGGTATTATCCACCAACTTCCGAAAACAACACGACCATGTTCCAACACAACTCCTGGCGTAGTTATAACATCAATGAATATTAGTGAAAAATGTACAATAGAAGTTTCGGATCTCATAGGCGGCAATCATGCGCAGGTTAAGCTCACACTGCAGTCAACAAACAGTACCAGAAATGCAGCCAATTTGCAACCCAGAACAATTATACGCTTCGACCGCGCCGACTAGGATCAATTTCGACAGTTTATTCAAACACGAATAGAAACAGTCACCTCACCACAAACAGAAACCGAACTCTATCATGCCATCGATACTGTAACTAATACTATCAAAAAAGCTTCCAAAAATATATTCCTAGGAGTCAAGCAAACAGTTTTCGACCCAATATACCTCCACAATACCTCCCACTCATCAAACGCCCCAGAAAACTCTACCGAGATTAACAACAAACACTGAATCCAGACTCTCTTGGGTTACATAGGCAGATACAGAGAACCGTTCATAACTACCTAAAAGCATATACATTACGACGATGCGTAAAAACATGTAAACCTCTGGCAGAAACGCCACATCCTACACAATACTGGGAACGGTTTAATATACTCACCGGTAGATATTCAAAACCACAGTACCCCTTACTGCATCACCACCAAACACTGCACACCGATAAAGATAAAGCTGATGCCTTCGCCGACCACTTACAAGAAACCTTCACTAACAACATCCATTTCAATCCTATTCAACTCCATGCAGCAGATAGACTCAACAGAGCCTCCAGTCAGCTACAACCAAATCACAACCATATCTTTCCAGATCATCCTCTAACTCTACCCATACCACAGGACGAAGTCATACAAACCATTGCCACCAAAAGAAACACAGAACCAGGTAATGACAAAAATACTTACCGTTATCTTAAAGAATCTCCCATCATTCTCTTCCATCTCCTCGCTTCCATATATACCTTCGAACAGGTTTTATCCCTCCAGACTGGAAAACCTCTAAAACATTAATATTCCTTAAATCCAATAACCCCCAAAAATTCCGTCTCCTCCTATCAACCAATCCAGCTAACACCAACCTTAAGTAATACCTTAGTGAAAATCCTTGTCAAACGACTTCAAACACGTCTACAGCTCAACAACCTACTTCCTTTGCACACAGGTTTTCGACCGAATTAAAGCACTTCTGACCAGCTACTCCGCGTTACAAACCAAATAACAATCCACTACAATAAATCCCTCCCTTCCTACCTTACCCTCTTCGATCTAAAAAAAAGCATTTGATAAAGTTTGACTTCGAGCACTACTATACAAACTAAAATTCTTACAACTGCCCATAACTTACCTCCGCTTTCATTTCAACTTCATCTCCACCAGAATCGCCTGCATTAGTATCAATAATAGCGTTTCTCATCCCATTTTCTTGCATTGCTGTGTAGCCCAGTTATCCGCTTTATCACCATTCTTATACATATTATAAATTGCAGATCTCCTACCACTTCTTTCAAACATAAAGATATTTCAATATGCTGACGATACCGTCAGCATTGCTCAGGAGGATCATTGCTAAGGATTTTGCTACAGCGAAGTGTACGTCCCACTACGTGTAGTAGCTTTCGGGCACGTGTGTTATATATATATATATATATATATATATATATATTAAAAGAGGTGAGAAGGGTACGAAAAATCCCTTATGCATGGCGACCAACGTTACGGGCCTGGAGAATGGACGATAGGTAGAGTCCTAATCCAAAAGCGAAGAAGAAAGCCGAAAGAGGCGCAGCCAAGGGGCACGTTTCCGAGAGGAAAGAGGCAACGTATCACATGTAGGCATCAAGCAAGAGACAATGCTGGAAATGATGAAGTAATTGTTTAAGGAATCACATGAGAAAGCAGAGAGGAGGAAACAGGAGAGAAAGAAGAATATAGATTGCAAAAGGAAGAAAGGAATCGACAAAAGGAAAAGGAAACAGATGAAAGAGAAAAGAAATGGGAGGAAAAATGTAAGGCATATGATTTAAACTTTCAATGAATAATGGAGGAAAATACGGTAAAATTGCAGAGAATGTAAGAAGAGAGTCATCAAGAGATAGTTGACCAATTCCAACAGAAAAGAGATGGGAATTATGAGTGCGTCGGAAATGAAGAAACAAAGACATTCGAAAGTAGTGAAGATAATCACCAATGTAAAGCGAAGGACCAATATGAAAAAAACTCCCGAGCTTTTAATAGGAATTTCAGAAATGAAGTTGGTGGAAATGGGGAAGAAAATAATGATAATTATTCTGTGGTGGAGAAAATGAATCAAAATGAGGATTGTCCGACTGTTGAAATTAAGATAATAAATGAGATAAGGCAGGTTATGAATGTATGGAAGAAAAGTTTGAAAGAACAATCAAATAAGAGGAAATATATATTGGGGAGACTAGGGAGAAAACATAAGACAAAAGGTCTATCATACCAAACTATGGTCATCAGGACCATAAATTTAAGGAAAAGCGAGAGACATCTACAGAAAAGGAGAAATTTAACGAGAATAAGATATCAATTGTGAAATGTAAAAAAAATGAAAATAAGGAAGAACTATTCAATTAGAATTAGACAAAAACGATGGAAAACCATGGTTATTGAAAGGAAGGTACTAACGCGAATGGAGAGTTTTTATCAGAAATGTGAAAAGAAGGAAAAGGGAAGCAACTTAAAGGGTAGAATGTTTAGGAATCTGAAAAAAGTCAGAAAAATAATACGCCTCAGCCACTATTAAAAAGAGTCGTTGAAATTGAAAATTAATGAAGACTTTTTCAAGAAACTTAAGATCAAACACAAGGAACTTATATTGGATGTAATACCCTCTTATCTAACGAACATATTTGGTGACAATTATATACAAATAATTTCGGGTAAAGGAAGTAATTAGAGAACGTATTTTTTCCTTCTACTAATTAATTAGAAGGACACCAAAATAAATTGGACAAATACATGAAGGAGTTATATGAACAATGGTTAATGAACAAGAAAAGGGCAAAACGCAAAGCGGAAGAAAAGTATGGGAATAAATTATGGATGAGAATCACAGAACCGGAAAAGTACCCCATACAATGGTGCGGAGCTAGAATCTTGTCTATTGTGGAACAGTTTATATCAAAAAGAGCGGTGGGCCGGAGAGTGAACAAGAAGGTAATGAGAGCAGAAAGAAAATAAGTCATGCAAATTTGTATCAAATTCACCCATCAATTGAAGTTAATATTGAAATAGAAGAACCATGAAGAGAAATCGAACGGATGAAATGATGAGATAATATAAAAAGAAACAAATCAAATAATGGTGATATTAATTATGAGGCTATGAACAAGGAGATAATAAAAGCGGTTAAAGATAATTTTATGAATGTTAATTAATTTACCAATATAAATTGATATATACATAAATTAAATAAAGGGCAAAATTATTAATTAAAATCACGGAAGAAACTGTTAAAGGAAATATTCGCATGCAATTCATATGAAAATATTTGTTAAAAAGCAATGAATGATGGACATAATATTATAACTTGTTTAATATGAATTGTGAAACATCTAAGTGGATTAGCTGATTTTATGATTGATAATGAATATTCATATTGTAATTATTTGTGAACTAATGTTCAAAATGTAAAAAAAGAATAAAGATTTAACAATACTGAGAAAATGTTAAAAAATATTTAAGAAAGGAATTATAAAAGTAATTATGTTAATTGATAATGGACATTAGAAAATCAATTTTAAATGGAAACAGATTATACACTTAGAAAACGGAACGAATGATTTTTAAACAAATTAAATTTTTATAAATCAATAATATATTACTATGTACATATATATAAAAAACATACTTTAATATTCAACAAAAAAATAGTTTAAATTAAAATTCAATATTTTTTGTCTGCAGGGGGGAGCATATATGCTATGGCCCTGTCCCTTAATTAAATATAATTAAGTTTAAGGACTGTATATAAAAGAAAAGGAATTATGTTAATCGTTATGTATTATTAAAGAAAGATTTCAACGTAAGTTTGAAGGTTCGGATAGACCTTTAAAGTCATTGTTTAATGTACATACATTTTTATGTTTTTTTTTAAGTTTAGATAGAAGGACGGTTGACGTCTCTAGTTCGAACGATCAAAACAACTGAAGTGGTTTAAGTTTTTTTGTATTCTAAAGAATGATTATTTTATTTTTTGGTTATCAAAAGCACATAATTGTTTGATACTAAAGAGTGATGTGTTTAAAGGACTAGATGAATATGGCAGTTCAAGATCCATGACATAAACTAATAAGTATATCAGATAAATAATAAGATCATTAATTTATATTGCCTCTGTTGGGAACAGCATATAGAAGTGTAGAGGTCTTCTTTATATTTTTAGTCCACTGTTTAAATAAATGTTTTTACATTGCCGCCTTGCGTTTAAATTCGTATAGTTAGACGTGGTAGAGAGTTCGGCTCTGGTGCTTGAAAATTGCTAATAAGCACTGAGAGGATAACTGCTTAGGTCTTCTGCTACAGCCAGGTTTACGGCCCACTACGT
>JAGDQP010061122.1:0-12092 GCA_022664845.1 Lepisma saccharinum
TACACAACTGGGGTACCCTTTGTAATAGTAATAGGTCTATTGTTTGGAAAACTACCATGTTCACCTGTCATGTAGGATTATTGTACACAATGGGGGAGATTGATGATCTTGGGAGGGTGCTTTGTAAAAGAGTATGAGTGGGTGAAAGCGCTTAATTATAATACTTTGATGGATGGTTTTGTGAAGGACTGTGTTACGTAGTGGGGGAAAGCACAGTCGTTTGTCATTTCCCAAGAAGACTACAAGACTAAAGTTGACAGTTTTTATTGAAACGAAAAGTTAAAATAATGGGAGATATGCCGGTTACTTTGAGGCTGAAGAATAAAGGGGTCGTAACAGTCTGTCCAGTGACAAGGGCTATGTCAGAGCTGGTAATGGAGCGTGAATAAGATGAATGGTAGTCTTCAAAGTATGTTACCTGAAAAGGAAGAAAATAAATATATATTGTTGAACGGACATGTTAAGAGAAGGGATAATGTTTGTGGGAGTGATATATTGTATATTAATTTCGGTCAAGATCGTGACTTTCCGCTTTCGTTCGTTGGTTCGTTCTGGGTGGAGGATGTTAGCTTGTTCATGGCATTGCAGTGAAGGAAGCAACGAGATCGTGTATATGTGCGCGATGCTTTTCAGTCACCGTAGGCATGTTGCCATGCGTTGTTGAGCATGTTTGTGCAAGCATTGAACCGGTAATCTTTTTGATGTTGGGGATTACGATACTGGAAGGTAACTAGAATTGCAACTAGGAACATGAACAGTGTATGTCTGTATTAGGTAGGTGCAGACCATTTATCGGCTTTGCTAAGGGTAGACGGGCGAGTGTTGTACAAGCAGTATAGTTTACACAGAGGGATAATACTTTTAATGGAATAAACGTGTTGAATATTATTAGCTCTATAAGAATAGCATACTAAGCAGTAACAAGTACCAACATTAGTGGTCGTACGGAATTGGCTGGTGTACTCATAGGATTGTGAATGGTCATCAAACGTTGATCACGCTATAAAAATAAAATAATAATTAGTTGAGTTAAACAGTACCTGACGGGTCAGGGTCTTTAGATAAATTGTTATAATTTTCTGAATTGTGAATGGTAGTTGACCAATATAAAATAGTATTTACAATAATATAACATATTACTTCGCTGTATTAATAAAATTTTTGATGGTTATAGCACCCTCTGGCGGGCAATGCTGAAAATCCGTGAATACACTATTATGTGGGGGGAATGCTGTAGCAATGGTTGAGCGGGTAGATAACTAATGATAAATTTATAGAAAAGGGCGATCACAGTCATCAGAATATACAATACAATGTGCATGAAAGACAATGGATATATCTTTTTCGTTTATTAAGCGATGGCAACACTGACAGCATGGATAATTTAAAAACTAAGAATAAACGTTCTTAGGCGTACTGTCAGCTAACAACCCCTGCTAAAAACTCACAAGTCGGCTATAGGAAACTGACACAAGGGAAACGAATAAGCCATTGCTTGTATCATTCGTGTTTACGAAGCAATTGTAAAATGTCAAGCGAGAACGTATATAGAAATAAAAAACAAACCCTCCTTAACGGAATATGGCCGTATTCGATGTGCTGGCTACATGTGTCCAACATGGTGAAGGATCATTGTAGATGGGTCATATACATTACAAGCTATAGCAAGCTTGAGTATTGGTATTGCGCTTTTCACTGCAGGTTTAGGTGTAAGCAAGGGATCTCTGTACAGTGCAAACAGGGTAAAAACTTTATTTTTATATGGGCCAGTTTAGTAACTTTGGACTTCGGCCCGTCACGATTTGTCCTTAGCTGTTAAGTGTTAAAATCCACACCCATGCCCCTGCCGGGACTCGAACCCGGGACCGTTGAGTCGATAGCCTACCGCCGCAGACCGCTCGACCACCCGGCCGGCAGTGCAAACAGGGAAAATAACAGCAGACATATCGGCAATGTGGTTAATTACAGTTTACGCTGCATGAGCATCTCTTGGCTGAGAATGTTACTTTTGAATTAGGGTAATTAAAAGTTCCAAGGTAAATTACGAATATTAATCATTCTGTAGATGAACAAGTGGGCATTACCAGCGTTGTGCAATGGCAATAGGTTTATGCATCTGTACTAAAGCTACGGCAGTATTTGCTTGTTCAACGACGTATTTGATTAATCAAAATACTCCACCTATGTAATGGTAGAATAAACAATTGAACACACTAATAGCCAGCACTAGTTGACATTTCCGTATTTACATATTCAAAATAAATGTTAGAGATATGAGCTAATGATGGGTAAGGTGTCTTTAATACACAGACAGATGCATAGAGTAATATTGTACAACGTATATGGATAGCTAATAGTCGATTTGACAAACAGATAAGAATTTAAATCTGGTCATTGGATTGGCAGGACACGGAATGTTATTATAATAAGCTCAGATCCCGATTTAGCATTTGGTAATTAATCACACATATAGATTTGTAATTGGTCGTGCGGGGAAGCGGACAGCACTTGTGTAAAATGAGTGCAAAGTAGCAAGACTAAGGGTTTCTAGCCAACATAAGACAATGACGCTTGTCACTTTCGATGAAGATTAAAAGTACGACAAATGTTGGATTTAGCAGCTTGGTTCGCTGACGCAACTATGTCAATCGATAGCTACGAATACAAAGTTGTAGTGTGCAAATGATTTACACTACGTAGTCCTGGGTGTACCACACGTTCGCAATTGATTAATGTTTATTGAAATCTCATTGGTTAATACTAAAAAAAAATCAAAGTGCAATGGAGCTTGTTGATTGGCTGGTAATGGGTATAAAGCAACGTCGGTGACAGGTACTGAACCCAGTTCCATAGCACCATGGCGAGTTGTACTTGTTCAAACACACACGTGATTGTCAATTGCGTTCTTCGGGCCATTGGTAAATGGACGCCTCCCTGTTTTGTGGCATGCATCTATTGTTATGCAGGTATGCCACTGGAAGATGGTGAGGAGGTACATGCTTGTACCAACCTTTCAGCAGATGACGTACGAAAGGAAATTTTTCAAACGTTAGCGTTTTTTGATACATATCATTCCGTCTACAATATTCTTGTTACTATCCATCCTGAGCAAGCCATCACCACAGAACACTTTATACGTACCTCTATAGGGATGATTGCGAATGACGATCATGTACAGGCAATGTACGATGTGCTGTGGACAAAGGACTATCAACACGGAGCTTTACTTTCAACGCAGGATGATTATTAATAAATGAAACACAACGATTGTAATTAATGAAAAATCTTTATTGCATAATAAACAAATACAGTGCTTAACGTACAATATACAAGTTTTAGTGACAAACAGTTACAAAAAGGTATACATGACAGCATCAGGATATAGTTTTCCGCATTTCCGCATCTACGTAAAATAGTACAAAAGAAATAGGCAGTTTAGGTACATTGCTATACTTTAGTGGTAACTAGTAACTAGTTCAGGCACACTATCAGGATCAATGTCATCATTAACACCAAACGAATGGAGATCGAACCCAAAGAATTCACCAGCTTCCCGGGAAATGAAACCATCGTAGTCGGGTATCAAGTCGGTATAGTAACTGCAAGCCAGTTCTTTACTTTCAACACTTCCGAAGAACCCGTAATACCCCAAATCAAGAATGTCCTGGGCACTTGCACAACATTGTAAAACGGCTTCTTCGTCGTTCCAAAAATAATAGAGGAGATAATGCAGTAACATATCAGGGTCAGATTCGTCAGCTTGGAATCCCAGTATTTTGTAGTAACACAGCGATCTCCAGCATTCAAGAACAGTTTCAGGATCATCATACCCTTGCAGTTCTTGCATGGTAAGCAAAACACCGATAGGATTATCGATGACTTCAAACGTACAGCAATGAATGTCTCAAGTAAATGTATATTACTTCGTACTGATTGTACACACTGTATCTACAGACAAAATGACTAGCACACTCAGTGACAAATATATGACAGGAGCGCGGACGCAAACGAAAGCTATCTTATACAGACTTTATGTAAAGGGAACGTGCACACTGCTGACCTCTGGTGGTGATTAAACAAACTAACTAATGATTAGCATTGGTTCAATAAGAATTGGTAGTACAACTCGGAAACAAAGATCTTTAGAATCATTAAACCCCGAACTTAATGGTGCATTAATTGGATGAATAGGGAAAAACAACACCAGACACTTTTGTCACATACAAATAGCTTTTAGAATATAATTATATAGACATATGCTTTCAGACAATACATTTTTTCCTGCACACCTTGAGAATCAATAACCATAATGGATAAAAAACCAGCCTTTCATCAACATTAGCTCCCCAGCAACGATCGGCATACAAAAGAACAAATTTTCTTGCCTTAGGTTACGTTCCCTTACCATAGCTTTTAACAAAAGACCAGGTGTTCCAGTGACATTGCTTGCTTTGCAGCATCCTTCCCTCATCCCACTATTCTCCTAGTAGATAACATTGACGAAAAATACCACTAAAGTATAGCAATGTAGCCCAACTGCCTATTTCTTTTGTAGTATTTTACATAGATGCGGAAATGCGAAAAACTATATCCTGATGCTGTCATGTATACCTTTTTGTAACTGTTTGTCACTAAAACTTGTATATTGTACGTTAAGCACTGTATTTGTTTATTGTGCAATAAAGATTTTTCATTATTTACAATCGTTGTGTTTCATTTATTAATAATCATCCTGCGTTAAAAGTAAAGCTCCGTGTTGATAGTCCTTTGTCCACAGCACATCGTACATTGCCTGTACATGATCGTCATTAGCAATCATCCCTATATAGGTACGTATAAAGTGTTCTGTGGCGATGGCTTGCTCAGGATGCATAGTAACAAGAATATTGTAGACGGAATGATATGTATCAAAAAACGCAAACGTCTGCAAAATTTCCTTTCGTACGTCATCTGCTGAAAGGTTGGTACAAGCATGTTCCTCATCACCATCTTGCCATGAACAAGCTAACATCCTCCACCCAGAACGAACCAACGAACGAAAGCGGAAAGTCACGATCTTGACCGAAATTAATATACAATATATCACTCCCACAAACATTATCCCTCCTCTTAACATGTCCGTTCAACAATATATATTTATTTTCTTCCTTTTCAGGTAACATACTTTGAAGACTACCATTCATCTTATTCACGCTTCATTACCAGCTCTGACATAGCCTTTGTCACTGGACAGACTGTTACGACCCCTTTATTCTTCAGCCTCAAAGTAACCGGCATATCTCCCATTATTTTAACTTTTCGTTTCAATAAAAACTGTCAACTTTAGTCTTGTAGTCTTCTTGGAAAATGACAAACGACCGTGCTTTCCCCCACTACGTAACACAGTCCTTCACAAAACCATCCATCAAAGTATTATTAATGAGCGCTTTCACCCACTCATGCTCTTTTACAAAGCACCCTCCCAAGATCATCAATCTCCCCCATTGTGTACAACAATCCTACATGACAGGTGAACATGGTAGTTTTCCAAACAATAGACCTATTACTATTACAAAGGGTACCCCAGTTGTGTACCGCTTTCTACTCTATCTGAATGATACTGCACAATTCCGGTAAAGCGATATAAAAGAAAAAAGAATGAAGATAGAAAATATGGTTACAACAAATCCAACATATTAGGACATAAAGCGTCTTAAAGATACAAAGAAACCGTCTCCCCCCCTTTCCTTTTCTTTGAACTGAATCTTGGGCCTTCTTCAGTCATTCATTTTCTCTTCAAATTTTTCTCGGTCGCTCTGTCTGTCTCTTTCTCTCATTCTTGCAATCACAAAAGAAATATATTCTTGACGCAAACCGAATTTTCCCCCAAAGCCAAAAGTTGAAGTGAAACATGCTTTCTTGTGGGAGGATATCCCTCTCCTTCTGGTTCTCTCTGCTAAGAGGAAAGGTAAAATACGTCTTCTTCGTATAATCTCATAGAAAAGGATAAATTGACAAGAATAATATGTGAAATTATCATAGCAATAAAGGAATATGAATGTACGTTTCTCGATAAGCAAATTGCAAGTAAACAATAAGTATGACCTGTAACTGGAAACAAAACAGATAGAGGGAACAGAGGAGAGTGGGGTAAGAACATTAAACATGTTTGAACATCTCCAATACGTAAAATAAATAAATAAAAGTGATCATTGCTAATATAGTAGCATTTAAATGTCATCGCTCTGAAAAAGCAGGGTTGCAAATGTCACCACGAAGGAATAATCGTAGCATGCCGACTTGCAACAAGATGCAGTGTGATACACTAACATGTACTGACTAATATGACGTTACACATAAGCTACAATTCTAAATTCGTATATTGACAAACATTATGAATTGCAAATCACAAGGTATCTACACATCATATACACAATTAATACATCCATTCATCATGCTCTTAATGGACAAATACAATGGGGGAACAGCACACAGATAAAGGGTCAAGTACATATAAGATGAAAATTAGTTAAATATATGTATAATTGCTAATAAAATGGCATAGGATTGTAGATTAAACATTCAAAGGCGCAAAAGGAAATAAACATAACGTATTAAGACATTAACGCAAGTAGCGCATGATCACGTGTATAAAAAGCAGCCCTAAAGCGCCTCGTAGATTCCTTTATCCATTTAGCAAGTATAGGAGTAATTACCCCAAGCCAAAAACCAGCTAAGGTTCGACAATGATTATCCATCAGTTTCAACAGACAAATACTGTGAATGTACAGTAACAAGGGCTACGGCCGTTACCTTTACCATTCCCTTTACGTATGTTGCTCTCTAGAAATCTATAGTGGTGCCTCATAAGTGAAACATGGATGTTGGGTAGGGGAGCTTTCACGCTGAGGTTTTCCAATGTTTTAAAACAGATTCACCAGGCCTATAACCTTATATATAACCTTAAGTTAAGCCTTTCCCCCAACTGCCTTTTTCTTTTGAAGTATGTTATGTACATGTTATCTACTCAGAACATAAATCGGTTGATCTATTTTAAAGTTATTCAAAACAAAATATTGCCAAGGTTCAAGAATTGTTTTCGCTGACTGTACATGTATAATACTAAACCAGACTGAAGCGAAATGTTACTAAAATGTGCTATTCAATAAACGCCTGGTCACGTTCATTGTTCATAGGACTATTTGTAGAATATCAAAAGTTATATGGCATTACAAGATAATTAAACAATGAGAAATATATGGACCCGGGTTCAAAGTCGATCCTGGCTGCAGTTTTCTCTTGGTCACCCATGCAGATGCTAAAATAGTTCCTTCACTAAGGAGAGAACCGATTCCTTCGCACATCCTTTTCCCCCTTCTATGACGGTCTTGGACTGACTTGGAAACTATCACAATAATCGAGTAAGTCAGCGATAAAGAAAAAGTTTACCATTTGTCGCAATACACCTTAGGTGCGATATTTACTGTATACGCATAAATAAATTTGCAAAGCATTTTCCAGAACTGAAATGCTAAAAACAAATGTAAGAAGAAAGTCAATTAAATCCTCTTATACCTTTTAAAATCTTCTTACATATGGAAACCACAACACATTTCAATCATCCGCGTTGGCTTATCACAGCTGATTCACTGAAGTCTTCCCATATGTAACGCGATCGATTCGGGTGTGCAGTAGAAGTGAGTACCCCGTTCTCCTTGGTACCTTGAACGGCAAAGGCGGTCGAGCACGGAACTGAAAACCCTATTTCACTTCATGCAATATAGGTCGAGAATGTATGAATCACTACTTCTACGTGCCCATGCACCGTTTCTGGCACGATCGCAACTCTTACCTCTTTTCACCCTTACCACGTGAAAGTGTTCTCATTTAATTGCAAAAAAATGTAACGATTGCGTAATAATAATAATGCAGAATCATATGAGCAGAATGTACATTACGATGCTTAAATTAGAAAAGTGCGTTAATTTTCAGTTTTCGTCGTCAATTATGTTAACAAAGGATGGTACCTTGAATAGAGATCTTGACTCCTATTATCCTATTCGTTTTCCAACAACAATACCAAGGAATTGGACATTACAACCTGTGTCCTTAAGGTACTGTATAGGTCGGAAATTTACTTGAACTTATTTATGACTTCAGGGCATCTTTATATCAGGCCGGGATAAGGTAGTTGGGCTTCTAAGGATTGGACCTACACATTTTGTTAAAGGAGATCCGCATCACCCCGTTCAATAGACTGCGCCGGGACTTGAACCCCTGACCACGTGCACAGACCATCCCGGGTTTAATGATTCTTCGATAATCCCCTCTCACATTATATCTGATAGTTCAGCAGTGCAATAACATCATACTTGACAAAAACGATGAAATCGAGCAAATTCTGTTAAAATATTCTATTTTAGTAATTGATGATACCTAAAACGATGATGATCCTTTATTTGAAAGTAATACCTCATATTGAAAGAATAATGAATATTGGAGATATAAAAGCGCTATGACCTACATTAAAGAAACAACGCACCAAGCAGCTGTTACTCAATCGGTAGAGTTTGCATTGCAATCGGAAGCTCCTGGGAACGATCCTAGCGGCTGTCTATCTTGTCTGAAAATCTTTGTGGTTTTAGTTTCACATCAGGCAAATGCTGGTGGTACAGCAAGCGACAAAAGTCTTGACGCATGTCTTCAGACAATATTTCCCAAACTAGGAGGGACAATATTTCCCTCCCTGGTGTGGCATATCTTAACGATAATTAAAATTATGATTACTATATCTCCCACTGGGTATAGACATATCTCGCTCCACGATAAAACGCTGGAGCTTTGGATCTTGATGTGATTTTAAAACATAATTTTTCGATGGAAAATTATACTTTTTTTTCAGATTTCACCCTTGCTGAATTACCTATCAGGACAATATTTTGTAGCAAAACACGTGATATGATTGTGCAAATCTCAGCATGTTAACAAATATTTATAGTATTTCAACAGGTATACTTGTTTTTTTTAAAAGGAAAGAAAAGAAAAGTTGGTCAGTTCCGAGTGCCGGCCATCGTGAATATGTTTTCCTTGGGTTTCTCTTGGTCACACCGGGCAAATGCTGGGATGGTAACCTTGAATAAGACCACACTGGTAAAAGTTGATTTTCTCAGAAGTGAACTAAATGCTTTCTTTCATTTTAAGTACTTTTTTTTCATATTTGAGTACCTCCTCATTTCTTAACGAAAATGCGTAATAGTAAAAAAGTAAACATTTTTGGTTTCTTATTTTTAATATTTTATTTTCCTCAAATTTGAGAAACAAATAGGACTAGTCATTTGTTCCCAGACACATAAATATTATAGTGTATACATTAAGAATAACGCTTTAAAATATTTTGTTGTTTCGTTAATGATCAACAATGGAAAAGAATAAAATCAGTTGTGGGGAGGTTTTAGGTCCCTTGATAGCAAAAGCAAAAATAATGGACTTTATATCCTGATTCTGTCTGTCTGTTCGTCACAAGAAATTGACAGTCCGTCAAGGAACTAGAAGACGTAGGAACTTGGTTGAGATGTCATTCGAAAGGTCTCGTTAATTCATTAGGAATGGCTTTTTCGATTCGGCAGACCATAGGGAGTGAAACAGGGAGTGAATATGCAATTCAAGACTCTTATGTTTCAGGAACCAGAAAATGTAGGATCTTGGTTGAGGTGTCATTCGAAAGTTCTCTTAAATTTAATACGAACGGCTATCTTACTTTTTCGTTTCGACACACCGCAGAAGGTGAAATTGAGTGAAAGTGCAACTCAGACTATCATATCTCAAGAAGCAGAAGATAGGAACTTGTTTGAGGTGTCATTCGAAAGATATCGTTAATTCATTAGGAATGACTTCTTTATTTTATTGATTCGACACACCCCAGAGGGTGTAACGGGAGTGGGAGTGAAAATTAAAGAACGCTATACAATTCCATATGTGGCCTTTAAGTTCCACCAAGTTTTGCCCATATGTTTTTTGGGCAAATGTCCAGATCGAAAACGTATTGCATCTCAGTTGTAGAACAACCTTGTGTGTCCTCCCGTCCCTAAACACCATAGTTGTTAGTGTTGCCAATCTATTTTATAAGAAGGAATGCCTGTGTGTCTGAGATGCTATCAAGCGACCGCAGCCCTCGCGATTGTTAATAGGATCGCAGCGCTAACTTGTTTTACTTTAAATTTGATTTGCTCAATGACATGCTGTGACCTTTTTCGGTAAAATGATATTAGCATGATAGAAACAGAACTGGGGGTGAATTTAAAAATTTGGAATGAAAGACGATAATACATTTGTGTGTAAGTCGTTGATTGAAAATGACGAACTGAGATGCTATATTGCCTAGAAACGTAATTAGTAACTACATTATGCTGTTCTTGTTTCATAGTTTTCTTGTAACTTCTTATATAAACGATCAGTACGTTTACTGTACGTTCGCTTAATTTACAAAGCGTCGGGTGAATTGCCAGTGATACGACCTTGTATTCGGGACTGATTCACCTTCCAAGGGACGGTTATAGAAAGGTTAATTTGTGTTTCTGGTGGACATGTATCCAACAATAACCATTTTCTCAGTCTAGAGGAAGCCGAGATTCTGGCATGAGTTTCATTTTGGGAGGATGTAAAGTAAGTAACGAGGGTGTAAGTAACGTTTTACTACTTTCTATTGATTCTTAGCCGTAAAAAATTAAAGTTGCGTGTGTGCTCGAGAATTTGGAGGGGTCACACCCTCCCTTTGGGAACGGGGTCTGGCAGAATCACTGACAGGTTGTTAAGAACAACAGTACCGCGTTGAGTAAACTTAACTTACGGACATATCTATGGTGTCGATCCAGGGGTACAAACGCCCTCTACATTCAGAATTTTAAGCAGAATTAAAATACTTTTAGGCGTAATTGTGCATATTTTATACACATTTTATATCCATACACAGGGTGCGAAATCATGGAGGAGATGGAACATTTCCTTCGCTCAAGAGATATTAAATACTTTCGAGCTTAACTCAGGTTCTAATTTAATGTATTCCACTGAGAAAATACACCTCCACCACATAAGTTGGGAAGATTCTGCACCCTCCCCAGTGCCCATACATATCTTGGATACCTCCAGGAAACCTGTTGATCCTTGCCAGCACCAATTTCAACATACTTACTTGTTAGGAATCTGTAATGATCTGAACGATCCGAATTCACTAAATTGATTTGGAACTATTCAAAATCTGTTCTTTCTTCTTACATAACTAACAACGTTAGATAAAAATATGGCAGTTTACGTTAGAAATAGTAGAACTTATTGCTTATACGTTAGAAATAGTACAATGAACTCCAACTAAACCGCCCCAGGTGAAAGTTATTATTTAAGGAGTCGTTGAATGGGTAAATTCAAAATTTATAAATAATCATCCTTTGCACTCAGCGATTCTACCAAAAAATTCAGTTTCGGGGGTGTAAGTAGAGTTTCGCAGGTTCTCAATAGATTTCTACCTTTATTTTTATATTTGCTTTTATTTATTTGTTTATTTTTATTTATTTTTTATTTATTTTTATTGTTGTTGTTGTTGGGGAAGGGTGCTCGAGAATTTGGGGATGACACCACCACTGAAAGTGTCTGACAGAATCCAGGTTGCACTGCTTTGAGTAACTTCTAGTACTTCCTGGAGGAGACGAAAATGAATATTTTGCTGTTTAGGTCAAACAGAGTCTCATACATTAGAAAAATGCTAAGTGCAAAGATAATTCTTAAGCGTTGTTACAAAAGTTCTGAACTGCAAATCATCACTTAATTTTCGATAGAAAGTTATTACGTATGTAAGGATTTTATCACGGTTTCGAAAGTGATCAGAGTGTCGGGGTTGAAAATTGACATTTTGCGTTTTGTAGATTGCTTTCTGAAGTTTTAAAACTTTTTCCAGGCATATTGTTTTCGCATCAACAGGCGTGCAGCACACAGCCCCGTGGCAACTAGGAATGTCGCGGATTCCGATAGGTAATGGGGAGGCACACGAATTCGAGCCCGCTCCCGGCTACCCTAACTGAGGGGTTGCAGAGTTTTCATCAGACTCACAATATGAATACCCG
>JAGDQP010061123.1:0-12092 GCA_022664845.1 Lepisma saccharinum
TCATTATGGACAATGCTGTTTACTGTTTTCGTTACTACTTTCAGTGAGTATTACTTTGAATAACTTTCATGTCGTTTACTTCAAACATTTTAATGGCATTTTGTATAATACTTCATTTGCATTTGCTTCATTTTTATGAAATTCAAAAGTTATAGGCCCTTTTTCCTGTCCATTGCTTTGTAAAATTTGTTGATTTACAATGTCATTATGTTCGATGTGTAGTTTCAACCTCATTTGCTGGGTAACTGTGTCGGCTGCCTTGTCAGTTATTTTCGAAAAGAAATGGTCATTTTCTTAGGAATTCTAACACATGCGTACACGTTACATGCATGCTTTAGTTGTATGTATGTGTGGAAGGAAGGACATATTCTTTTGGGCAAAATTCAGGCAAGCGAAAGAAAACATCCTAAAGAGAGATGTGGCGGGAGGGGAGAGGGAAGTATAGCGTGGAAGGGGAGAAAAGAGAGGATTAAGGATTCTGGAGGAAAATATCGACTTATTTCCATGGCAACAAACAACGGCAGAGGCTGTAGTATGTGTACATTCACAATGCAAACTCTGAGTTTTAAGTTTCTATCCGCTTCACTCGCTACTTGGTCTTTTTTTCTTTGGCGAAATTTGAAGAGGTAGAAGTATTACTTCTACTAGGAGGAGGAAGTAAAAGCCAATATTCTATATTCTGTACAATGTGTAGCATTAAAAAATATATGGTTTCCGATACGCGTATATAGATACGTATTCCTCTTACTTTTTTCTTACTGCTTACAAAACGGTAAAAAAACAAAACAAAACAAAAAAACGAAATTATGTTCAGCATGGGCGTCGCCGGAAAATTTCGCAAGTGGGTGTCTAGATAAAGTTGTCTGTGCTTATCCGTATTATCTCATACAAGTTCCTATCAGTCCTTAATTAAAATTTAAGACGAAGTTCCGGGATCTATGCAAATTTAGTCGTGCTTATTTTTGTGGTGAAAAAATTTTATGTTTTTTATTAATAGAAGATTAGGGGGGGGGGCGTTGAAACTTCATTTTTGGTCAATTTCGAAATAGTGGTCCCATCTGATAGTTCACAAGGTACAGTGGTGCAATGTGCATTGCAATATTCCTAGAAAAACAATTATTGTTGATATTAAAAGATCGTTTAAGCAATTCAGTGTGTTTAAATGGGACTTGAAACTTTTTATTTTTCATTCTTTTGCCAAGTTAGTCCAGATGGAGTTCCATCATCCCCTTCCCCCTCATCCTTCATTATTATTTCCTTTGATTATTTGGAATTTCCTTCCATCTGTCTGCTCGGCTAGGTTTGCATGTTCCGAGAATTCCATCTTTTGAATTAAATTAATGATTCGTGTTTTCCGACTCTGTTTATAGTTTCTTCTCCATAGATTTGTGTTTAACTTCTGTATCCAACGATCCGCCGTAGCTCAGTGGTAGTGTTGGCGTAGCATTCGGAAAGTCGTGGGTTCGATCCCAGCGTCCGACGATCCTGACTGATGCTTTTCCAGGATATTTCCTCAGTCACACCAGGAAAATACCGGGATTGCACCTTCAACATAGACCATGACCGACACCTTCCTGATTCCTTTCCCCTCTCATATCCCGGCCTGAGCCTTAGATGGCTAAAAGCCATAAATAAAATTCAATTCCTGTATCCATATCACTGTGGGTGTTATTGTCACCTATTCGTTTCATTTTCCACTATTTTTTGACATTCTACGCCAGTTGTTTTTCTTTTTGTTGACATATTTATCGATATTTCTGTATTATCTCTATCTGTATCATCTGTTTCTTTTCTTTTAGGTCAATAACTGTTATTTCAGGTCTGCTGTTGTTCATTATTTGTAAACATGGTGCTGTCCAATATAGTGTGCATGTTTTTTTTTATTCTTCTGCTGTTTCTGGCTTATATTTTTAATACGATTCCTCGTTTGTCCGTATTTTTTTCTAGCTAGTTTTTTGTGTACTATTCCTGTTATTTTGTCATACTTCTCTTTCCTATTTTGTTTCGGCGATAAGTGAACATCTGTTTGTCATTTGTTTTTTTGTTTGTGTGTAAGAGTTTGCAGTTATGTTCCTTAATTCCGTTATTTTTCGCTGTGTGCTTAATGTCTTGTTTTGTTTCTACCACCTGGTATTGTATTGCCTGCGTGAAGGCTTCTATTTCTGGCATTAGTTCTCCGTGTGTTAACACACTCAAATGATGTTTCCTTGTCTGCACATGCCTGGTTGATTTCTGCTGGGTATTTTTCATTTATGGGTTTTTCTATCCCACGCTTTTTTATGTTTCAACTGCGTGCACTGCGTTTTGACATCTGCCGAGTCCTCTCTGTTGCTTAGATTCAGTCGTGTGTAACTGGTAACGTTGAAACTGTCGTTTTGTTCAGGTTTTTTTTTTTTTTTTAAGAAGTAAGTTCTTAGTGTGTGAATTCGTTTATTGTGTATACTGATAATTTTCCTGTCTCCTCAGTTGCTGACTTTCGATGGAGCATTCTGTGATCTGAGTTTTTTTTTTTCTAGTTCTGTGAGTTCTATTTTTGTCAATTTTATTATGGAACGTGTGTACGTCAAAATGGATATCGTAGTTGTATTTATTGCTCTTACTGGCTTCTTGCTGTATGAACCTCACAGATGGGCTTTAGATATTAATTTTCCAAATTAATTTATGGTAGTTGTCTCTCTGTTTTGATTGAGTCTAATATATCATTAAAGTCCATAGCTTGGATAGTTTCTCCTACTTCTAGTTGATAGTCGTCTGTAATTTGTTGCTGTAGTTGACTTGCAGTGTCCTGCCATTTCCCATCCGAAGCATGATTTTAATGTTCAAAATATTTCCTTGATTTTTGAGTTGTTTCAACTGAGTTTCTGTTCTTGCTGAAAACTGGCTTGAGGTTATTCAGGATAGTATCCAATGGCGAACGATTGTTACTGCGGCGATAAACTAACTAGTTTCGTGAGTCATGGAATTATTATTATTATGGAGTCGCCGTAGCTCAGGCGGTAGCGCGTCTGAATACGAATCGGGTTCAAATCCCGACCAGGACACTGGAGACTTTTCTCACAGTGTTCTCATGCCTGTCGCTCTGAGGTCCACTCAGCCTCCTATCAAATTGAGTACCAGAGTGTCCTTGGTACTCCTGGGTACCTTGGGAAGGTAAAGGCGGTCGAGCGTGGGACTGACCACCCCACCTCACTTCGTACCGCAGGTCAAGAAAATGTGACCACCCCTCTTCCACATCCCCATGCACGGTTCAGCGCGCGTGCGTATCGCACAGGGGATAGATTTACCTTTTTATTTTTTATTATTATTATTCCTCCATATTCGTACTTACGATTTCGTAGTGCTGGATTCAGTTACGATGAAAAGTTTGCATATACCATGGTTTATACTGCACATGCATATTTTGCAGATGTGCTACGAATATTTTCGTGGGATTATTGGCATATCACTAGGATATCTCTGGTATATCCGTAGACCATTCAACGTATATGTAAATGTCCGTGATGAGAGAATAGACTGAGAATATTAATTTAGATATTCCAGGTATATTTTGAGGACGTTGGAATATTGTAAGGATTTTTCTGGTAATTTCAAACTAGATTATTTTTTATTGTTCTTTTAATGATAGAACGTCCAATCCTCTTAAAAGAAGGACATTGCGACCTACGGGTAGTACACACAGAAACTTTGAAAATGACGCGCTCCTGGACGTTCTGTCATTAAGCATATGCCTGCCTCATATTCTGGGACATTACGCGCACTATGAAAATGGAACACCCCGTGCCAGTGGGGGTACTTGCAATACCAGCAGTGACTGGCTGGCTCAGAGATTGGCCGTTGCTGTGAGAGTTTCACGGTTAGCACATCTGGCCGAGAACTGAGGGATTGGTATTCGAGTCCATCACGACAGCGACATTTTTGGTTACAAACGCGGAAGCAACATTTGGAAGAAAATAGTGACAAGGAAGCTTTTGTCCCATTTACAAAGCAGACTGTGCAGAAGTATTGAGAGATACATTTGTATTTTCAGTGACTGACACCCACTCGAGTTTCACTTGCTGGCAACCGTAATTGTCCCTCGTGCTGTGATTACTTAAGAAGAATTTTTATTGTGGGTACCCAAGTTATACGTATATCTCCTTGTAGCACAGACTGTCCCATTTTGATCCTCAATGTGTGTAGGATTAGGGATATCTTAGAATATTTGCGATCAAATGAGGATAGAGTAATTTCGGGATAGATTACATGAATTGTTGTTTCGAGTGTGAAGAAAATTCTTTTGAGACCACACACTGAGAAAGTACTGCAGGCGCTACTTAATGACGTCATGAAGTAATTTGCACAAACATGCCAGTACGAAGTCGTCGTCTCCTTCCTGTAGCGCAACCCAAGCTCGTAAAGAGGACTGCTCCTTACGTACTGACCGATCATTTGTCGTGGTTGTAGTTTACCTCCTGCCTGGCAGGACGAAATACTTTGCAGAGCAGGGCGATACGTGCATCGTGTACGCGAGTAACCTATAGAATGGATAGATGTATCAGACGGAAAGAATGGACGATGAACCCGTATCGTAAGGTCGTTGCATCGTACACTCTCCTGTTTCTCCGTACGTCACATACGCTTCTGTATCTTCGCATCACACAAGGTAGGACAGACAAGCAATGTTTTATTGGTTTGATAGAACGTACAAATTAAACGTCTACCCAGTTTTTATATTCTTCACGTAAGTGCACAAATATATTTTCACAGTTAGAGCAATCCAGCCATTGGACGCAATCTTTATGCTGAATTGCTCGGTTGATTCAAACACTCGTAAGCCGCTCAAATCGCTCAACTACCACAATGTTCCGAACGAGACAAAGGAAGTGTACACAGTTGTGGTGTTCAGTCCTGCCGGACTGTTTCCCGCTGTATTAGCATGACAATTTTGTTTCTATTGTTAACATACGCACGTTCCCTCTTAATGGAATGTTGAAACCAGCACTGCCATGTGTTTCCAGCATTATAGTGTTAATGCAGACGGCTCTTGCTATTACGTAGGAAATTGTCGTCTGTAATGTATATACTGTCTTCTTTTTCTTTCCTGGCAGGAGGTCACATCTTGCTTGGCTGTGTTTCTATGACGTTACTTTATTCATTTTGCCAGTAGGTAGAATGTTACGTACATCCAAAAAGTATGACATGAAGGAACAACATGAATACGTAGGGAACATCCAGAATAGTGACTTTTTCACTCGTCATTACTTGTAATTCAGCCACCGCTAACTTCATTGAACGTAGGTTTCTTACGTATTACGTATGTTCAGTACGTATTTACGTGTGCCAGCTACGTATTACTGCAAGTGTTACATTTATATTACTGACAATGTATTCATTTTTCTCAGTGCACAAACATGTGCTATTTGTGTAAAACATTATTACATGAGGACTGTTCCCCTATTTGACCATACATGTAACACATGTGGACAGAACCAGAAGAAGAAAATGGTCTTAAAAGAAAGACAGCTGGAAGATAAATCGTGTTTCACGAACTGTTTCTTCTTTCAGATTGCATTTATGCTTAGATAATTTATTGCATTGTATTTGTGCAGGGTATTAATGAATGAACACCGAAAAAAATCGGAAAGTGATTATTTTGATCGAAACAAAAGTTCATTTGATGAAATTTGGAAATATGCTCTTGGCATTCGAAGTTACGGCTACATCATCACAAATGACGTCATATCTCGATTAATGACTTAAGCGATGTCGTTTTAGCAAATCACAATCTAAGTGGAACCCAGTACAGTCATTTGAGCAATGCTTATGATTGAGGATTGCAGCTTACCTATGCGTACAATGAAATTCTAAGATTGCAAAACCTTCCTTTGCGGCACTCTTTCAATTGTAAGCATTGCTCAGATTGATGCATTGCGTACTGCTTCGATTGTGGTTTGTTAAGCCGATATCGTGTATGTCATTATGTATCGAGATATGGCATTATTTGTGACGATGAAGCTGTTAACTTTGAGCACTTGTAGCTCCGACAATACACATATTTCGAAATATCTTTAAAAGGATCTTTTTTTTTGTTTGTTTTGATATGAATAATCAACTACCTCCGGAAGTTTGTTGGTGTTATTCATTAACATCGTATATAAAATTGAAATCTCATAAATTTATATCAAAATTACATTGGTGTTACGTTCGTTGATCAGAAAGAAATCTGGAGCAAGTATGGGGCTGTCTCATAGGGTTAAGGGATGCCCTTGTACAAGGATTCACAATTTTTTTGTGTGTACGGGTTAGACATGTTAACATTTTCTTTGGAACTACTGTAGTTTGTTTTCTGGTTTGGTGTAAAGGTCTCAGCTCTACAACAGTGCTGCTGTTTCAGTTGCTTGAAACACATTGATTTATAATTGTCTCTTATCAAAAAGTTGGACATCTATCCCGGAATTACTATACTATTTCTAGGATTTCCACATATTCATAGAATATTATGTTAATATCCCGAAAGGATAATCCATGAACGAATATTTACTTGACATATTGCAAGGATGTCTTCAGCATATGCAGTTATCCCAGATTATTAAGCTCGTAAGATGTTTTACGTACATTCTATAGATATTCTAGCGATATGCCTTACCCCATGGAGATATCCTTAGTCTGTCGGAACCAGTTTTTCCTTTTCTGCTTTGTGTTCTTCTGTAACGCACGTTAAAGCGAAAGCAGGTAAAACTGGTTTCATATTTTGATTCAAATATATCGATTTATCCGGTCGTTTTAGATTTCGAAGGGCTACAACTTTCCGTTGTAATATTTTTGCACTCGATGCGCTCAGATTGTAAGCCAAACAGAGAGCAAGTAGAGAGAAACTGGCTTCAGATTTTCTGGTCAGCGACATCAATTGATGGGTTTACGTTATTTCATCGACTTTTTTTTTTAACAATATACACTTATTGTAGTTTGAATGAATCTTATTTTACTTAGTTTAACAGCTACTGTGACACTGACCTGATATATGGGTTCAGCGACCTCAATTTCTTTTGCTGGTTTCAGTCTGGCAAGGGCAGGGACGTATTTAGGGGGTTGTTCCGGAGGTCCCCCCCCACCACAAACTCACTTTTATAGAAAAATGGTATAACTTCAGGCGTAATTTAATATAAATTTCATGCCCAGACGCACCTTCCTACTTCCACCGGAAGTCCTTGGACCCCTCCGAAAACCAGATTCTGGATACGTGGTTGGGCATGGTTACAACCTCACTCTGAACGTTTTTCAATACAGTCATTCAGTTTCTAACGCACACTAACCTTGTGATTTTTTTTTTTTTTTAATACCTTTCTGAGGAATGAATTAGGTCGGTAACTCAAAGTTATACGGGTTGAGCTGGCAGCCAGAGCTGAAACTGTCACCGGGTCTGTGCTTGGCACTCGACCTGACCCGGTGGTCAAAGGAAAGTTTTCATTTGTTTTTTTGTATTTGAACACTGTTTCTTTAGGGGTAACTAAGACCGTTGGTGTTACGCTCAGAACACGATAAATACGATGGCAAAAAAAAAATCCAGTTCATTAAAGTTCCCCGACGGGGGCATTTGGGTCAAGTTTCGGAGCGGGTCGGGCCGAGTGAATGAGTGAGACACTTTTTCAGCCTATTTTATAATTTTATGCCATAATTTCTTACATCTTTTGATAAATTTTTTATTATGATTTTTTTTTTTTTCGGAAAACGTTTGTGTTGGAGGTGAGTGTGAGCTTACTAACTTGTCGTTGCCGACGGCCATTTTCACTAATGAGGATGAGTTTTCTCTGAATTTCTCGATCGATAGATAAAGCACGGTTGAGAAACAGGAAGCTGCGAACAAGACTCTGTCTTTCTCCCCCCTCTTCCCCACCCGTTTCCGAGGAGAGACTCGTAGTTCGTTCCCAATCAAGAAAACAAAATAAGATGATTGGAAGATACGTCCATCGAATTTGATTTAGTAGAAACGGTAAGTTTCGCAGCGCTAAGATAGGTGAACACGTTTCTAATGTTCAATATCATTTGTGTGTTTTCCTCTAATAGGGTTTGCAGAAGGAGTCTTCAAATGGCGGACTCTGGTCCGAACCCCGAAGTATTTTCTCGGACCTCCACGGTTAGATACGAATCTTAGTATAATTTTATTTTGGCAACTTTCTCATATGCTGGGTTTGATACGATGTCAAGAGTAATAATGTGTGAATCTGAATACTGAATAATTCACACATGTACAGTACACACTTCACTAGCTGAAATGTCATTAACAAGCAAATAAGCACAAAGTGGATTCATGCTAATATACGCCGTTTTTACTTTAATGATTCCAGACGATTATACGAACTAGCCAATAATCATACTGTCTTTCTGTGTATTTGAATTTACCGACCGGCCGTAGCTCAGTTGGTAGATCTTTGGCTTAGTATTCAGAAGGTCCTGGGAACGATCCCGACGGCCACCTATTCTGACAAGGTTTTTTTTTCCACAGTCACGTTTTGCAAATGTTGGTACCAACTATGTAGACATGGCTAACTATCTTCCAACCCAATATCCTCTCCACGACCAAGTCTCGACCTGAGATACCTAAAGGGCATTAATAAATTCAAAATCTGATTAGAATTTATGGCTCAGGCCAGGATAGGGTAGTTGAAACAAGACTGACAGGGCCTATGTTCCCGGTATTTGTCTGGTGTGATGAGGGAGGTCGGCTTCTCGTATCGAACCTAGGACCTCCCGAAAACTATGCCAACCAACTGAGCAACGATCCCTCGATCTTACTGTCCTACCTTATTCATGCTCTACTATTTATCTGGATCGCAAGTTCTAAATTACCATTAATCCGGGACCACGGAAAAGAACTGAAAACCATTGGTTTACAGTGTTATTGTTTATTCGGCTGTTTTATAGTTTTTTTTCCCGCTCCGACTATGGAAGAGCATAGTAATTACTTCTAATTGTTGTGTGGTTAGTCAAGTTACTTTCCAAACATTTTGCTATCAGGATTTTCAGTTTTTAACCTACGGCTTCACTATTTATTTAAGATCATTAGCGAGCAAGTGAACTTCTAAAGACGGTAGCTAACATTGTTGATAAAATGGATTCAAACTTTCAAATTACTCTGTTAGTGGTCTACCACGGGACTTGAACTCGTATGCTCGCGGAAAGAAAGAAAATATTCTAACCTCTTTACCAACCAGGGTTTGTGGCCTTACTATCATAATGCGCTGTGCTTTTTTGAAGTGTCTGTAGTATTACTGTTATCAGACATACGTCAGGAAAGATAGTTATATATATATTTGTTTTTCTAAATTGTTCCAGGCGCGGTACAATTCTCAATCCGTACGCAAAATGTTAAGTTTTTCAAAACTAAAGGTGTTAATAACTTTCTATACAAAAGCTTTCTAAGGCTTTGACTGTAGTCAAATTTGTCGTAAGCAACCCCTCAAGTGCTTCAACTGGGAAAATCGTTTCCATTATCGGTGGAAAGTGAAAGGATGAACGAAACAGATACTTTCAATTTAATAGGAAAAAATAACTATGTATGCACTTCAGTAATGTTCTGAGTTGATCTCTTCAAGAAAGCACTATCCGATAGAAATTTTATATTGCTTGCTTGATCAAAAATACTTGTAAAGGTTTACAAACGAAGTGATTTCATTGGTCATTAGCTCAATAGGGATTAAGATAATTTTAATTTCTCCTAGGCCCTTTTCGAATTTATTTTAAAGCCTTTAGGCAACTATGGCTCAGGCTGTATGGATGATGGGATGAATTGGTGGAATGAAGAAAGTGGGAGGAAACCGGAGCACTCCGAGAAAACTCCCACACGCGGTGTTTGTCCACCACAAAGCCTACATGGCATGAGGAGGGATCGATCCGACGACCCCTAACACCAGAGGTGAGCGCTCTACCAACTTTCTCCTAGGTTGTGTTTAAATTCCTCCTGTTAGAGCAGCCTTTCTCAACCTTGTTATGCCGCGACCCCCTTTTACTCTGCCTTCTGCCCGGTGACCCCAAAAATAATTTTCTTGTTTGTAATAAGCGGTTTTGTTTCACTTTGTATTAAATATATACGAGGTACAGTATATACAACGTTGTATATATACCTCGTATACTGATTATTAATTCGTGTAACTGAAAAACAGACCTGTAAAAGCGAAAGTTTTCCAGATATTCTCATGAAATTATCTAGAGCTGCTTACAAGACCCTAAAGTTTGGACACTGTGGAAATACTTTTTCTAAACTAAATTTTACTCCCTCTTTTGGGGATTCAAACGCAAAAGTGAACCTCGCTTCTGGGAAAATAAATGTTAATTCAGCAGACCACTTTTCCATGTCTAATTTTATAAATTAGTACCAAATAATTAAATCAGACTCTGATTTCTGTCTATAAAATATTGTAGGATCTCTCGATCTACTTCACTTTTCAGTTTGAACCCCGAAAAGTTTTGTTTCGGAAAATTATTTTCACTGTCAAAAGTTGGTTTTGTGAGCAATTATAGAAAATTTCATGAAAATATCTTGAAAACTTCTGTTTTTACCGGTATGTTTCTCAGTTACACGAATTAATAAAGAGTCTGTGTATTAAAAACGTGGTATTTAGGACAAGGATTTGACTGAAAATAGCTTGATAAAGGTATCACAAAAATTGAACCGGACATTTTGAAACTAATTAAATCAAAATAAGCTCAGATTTCGCGCTTACCTGTAAACTTGTGGAATCTTCCGTAATGTTTTAAATATTTTCGTCCTTTTTTATTTTGTGTAATATTTGCTTTTCATTTGAAAACATGACAGTTGATTTGCTTCATTTGGTAATAAATATCCTAATTATATTGTAGAAAAACTATTCAACAAATTACATTATCTATAGTAATTATAAAAACAAATAAAATAAAATACCTTCTTTGAAATGTATTGGTTTTAGTCTACGAAACCCTAGTTAATATCTTTTAAACTCTTCTCACGATTCTTTTGCATATAACCCGCGTCCCCCACACTGAGAAACCCTGTGTTTGAATATACTTATAATTTCGTATATATAAAAGCATCAGGGAGCACAATTAATAAGTAATTCCAGCATATAGAAATATTTTTAAAGTGTCTTGCACCGCGATCGAACCCGGGAGGGCCACTCAGGAAGGCAGGGCTCTACCAGGGTAGCTACATTGTGTAGACGTTTTCGGAAGGATATTTACAGGACGCCGGAACAAGGAAAGCAGTTCTGCACATGCGCAGTCTTCTTTGACTTCTCTACGGTATGAACCGGTGTCGCTTTCGGCCCTTTGTATGGGAATATTATACCGAGGTGATTTTTGAAACTTTTTCTTCTTCAATAAAGGCCATACTCGTAGCTGGATTGAAAATAGTGGAGATAGGAATTCCCAATTACCCTAAAGATGGCGCGCATTTATCTAATCCAGAATCAATTGGTAAGATAATGTCAAGTGTTAATACCGAAGGAGAACTAGGAAACTGGCATTCAATTCTCAAATTTGGAACAGATTGTATTTGATTGAATTGACGTCATGAGTTATGTCTGTTCTTCTCGATACGTGGAAAATCCTGCTGAATAGTATTAGTCTGTTTGAGGTGTGTGATGAAATGTAAGTTGATAAATTATTAATAAAGAAAATTAAAACTCGCATAAGTTTCCAGAAGTTCTAAAATTCCCTTTCGCTTAAATTCTGTACCCGAAGGAAGGCCATATTTCTTTGATCGCGAGGAATTGCAGCTCGGAAAGAAATTTTTGGACGCTGTAGGAGTGATTTTGCTTATCGCCTTATCAAGGAGTCCAGGATTCGATTCCTGTTGGCAGGTGGAGGATTTAATGTATTGGTTTGTAACCCTTCTTTAAACTGTGTCAGCTACCAGGTGTATGCATAAGTTTTTGCCGGTTTTTGTGGTAAAGAAAACACGTAATTTTCAAGGAAAATTAATTATTTTGTTTAATTCAAAATATTGGCCATCGGCTTCTACACATTTCGCCCATCTTTCAGGTAATTGATGCATACCATGCCAGAAAAACTGCTTGTCTTTTGCGGCAAACCATTCGTCGAGCCATTTTCCAACGTCTTCGAAATTGCTGAAATGCTGC
>JAGDQP010061124.1:0-12092 GCA_022664845.1 Lepisma saccharinum
CACACCACACCATGAGCTTGCTACTGCAACCTGCTCTATTGTCATCTATCGATCAAGACATCTGACCCTTAACGATAATTCCGTTTATAGCCTCATTGCTAAAGCACTCACACAAAAGGATCATTGGCTACTCATAACATCGCTCTGAAGTCCATTGTTGTAACTGTAAGCGCATTTCTGGGTCATCCCTATTTAAGTATTTTTGCGTTTGCAACTTATAATATGCTGCTTATTGTTATCCAGAACCGTAATATGCACTTCTGAGTGACAGCTTCTATTACCTGCTCTTCAGAATGTTGTCAGAAGTGCTCTTGCCGTGTTTTCGCCCGACACGTTCATTGCGTCTCCTGTCCACTGCGTATCCTGTCGTGCACAAATCTCGATTCGTCAACTTTGTTCAATATTTCAACACTGTTGTGTGTTGTGTGCTGCGATCACGACTCATCAGCACAATCTAGATCCATTCGTAAAGGGCTAGTGCCATGTCAAATCACCCACAACGACAAAATGACAAACCACTGCCCTTCTTCAAGTCCGAAACTTCATAGTACCCCATCGCCTAAACAAATAAATTAGGTGAAAAACGCCTTGATATTTGAAATTTTGGGAATGAGCTAGTCTAAAACGATATACTCCAAGATGCCATTTCCATTTTAAAATTCTAGACATAATTCCAAGATGGCGGCTTACCAGCTAGTCAACAAGAAGCCCGCCCTTGTATCGCCGATAGACAATATTTTTTTAATTCCCTACAATAATTTTCGATTTATTATGGTGTTCAAAGAATTTGCCTCACACTAAAATTAAAAAAAAAATCTTTCTTTCATTTAAAAAAATCCCTGTTAAAGATTTGATATTTGCAACATTAAAACCGATGATAATTTTGTAACCGTTCGTTTTAGGGGGAAAATGTAATTGTGGCTCAGAAAGAAACATATACGGTCATTTATTTCTATGCTTGCAAAAGTTATGTAGGAATCATCGTTAATCACTTAAATGCACAAAGCTATTTTTGTAGCCATCTCTTCAAAATGGCGTCCAGCTTTCGGGATCTAAACGTAGTGTAAACAATTTCTGTATAGAGTAATATATCACTTTTATTGCATTTATTAAGTGAGGGGTATTTTTCAGTAGATTTCATGGACTGAGACGAGTAAATACTTAGAATTCTGATATTCCTCTCCCCTCCCCAAGGGTCTCCAGTGACCATCACTTTCGTAAGCAAGAACATTACATCACTCACAATATTCTATCATAAAATCCTACACGAGATATCATAAGGAAACCTACTACAAAAACAAGAAAACAATTTTCAAAAAATAAAACAGGACTTTGTCCCCATTCCCTCATTTTAAATTTGAGAGTCCTCTCGAGGATTTCGGGGCTAACCGCCCACGGTCGGGTCTGGCGGAATCACTGATTTTGACTAATTGGACCAGTATCCATTTAGGACGTTTTAATCTGGTCCGAAAGGTACTGCTTACCTTATAACCCTTAAAGTTGTGTATTATTTATTACAACTGCTGGAACGGTTATTAATATATCTAGTACAAGTATTAAAATTAATTGTAATATATTTTAATAAATATCTAGTCGTATATATGGCTGAAATCTAGTTCTGCCAATAATTGTTCATACACTGCTTTATTAATATCACCACATAACCCATTTCCAACTGTTTGTCACGGAATTGAGTTACGTACATGATTAGCCTGCACA
The DNA here is from genome assembly GCA_022664845.1 of Lepisma saccharinum. Taxonomy (NCBI): domain Eukaryota; kingdom Metazoa; phylum Arthropoda; class Insecta; order Zygentoma; family Lepismatidae; genus Lepisma; species Lepisma saccharinum. The sequence continues at coordinate 1,720 of JAGDQP010061124.1, forward strand.
GTAAGTTTCCTTTATTAATTTGGACTGAAATACCGTCAATCGTACATTGCTTTCACTTGACATTTTTAACAATCTCTCAACCAGCGACAGCTTCTCTGACTCTTTACCTAATTTCAAGTGAATTCAAGTGATAGTAAATGTTACTAGGTCATCACATAAGAAGTAGTTTTGGCACTATAAAGGAAGAAAGACTTGCCGGGGACACAAATTGAAATCATTATAATACTACAATCCTGATTCTATAGTAAAGAATTTAAAATCCTATTTTTTCACTTGTCAACCAGTTTCTGAATACTGCGACTGAAATAAGCTTCGGATCTGAATGAAATAATATTTGTCACTGTTCGCCGCACGCGAGAATGATTTTGGAGGCTGTAGAAAATACAGTCAAGTGTAGAAGCAAAGTCCGGTCAAGAATCTAGGTGGGGGAATTTTCTGGATATCCAAGTTTCAGTATTTTCAAATTATTTATCTGTCCTTGTTTTGTGTGGGTTGGTATTGTTTCCGTGAACCATTAAAATTGATCAGTCCAATTCGTTTGCCCAACAATGCAAGCCCATCAAACACATCATATTTTCGTGTGGGTGGATTTTTTTGTTTTCCCTATGATCTAACCACACCCACTTTAACCACTTACTAAAATATTGAGTTCACTGTTTTGTTGAAGGACCCTGTTCACGTTTTCTTTCATCATTCTCCCCAAAACTAGTTCCCTTGTGTAACGGTACAATAGGGCACTGCAAATGTACAAATGTACCCTGAATCTGCTGTGGTGTCAACTCACGGAGTAATCATTATTTAAATGTTAGAATCATTTCTACTATTTTGGAGATGAAGTCCAATGGAGTGTTGCTTTGAAATGTTCAACCATTTCACGTGTACTCTCCTTAAGATGTGTTCGAAACACGGGTCAGCCTAAAATGAATGAAGCCACAGCATAAAAGTTGTTAAAGAAGAAAGGATGAAGCAGTAAATGACCGGTTGATGTGAATGCTGATCATAGTCTGAATTTCTCTTTGTCCCAGTAAGTCTTTGTTTCAAATACGAAACAAAGTTTATTGCTTTGTTACAATACTAGCTTTAGGCAACTGGATGTCTAGATCAGAAAGCTGTTGCAGATACAGATATAATTATTTTTTCAGAAACCACGGGGCTCGCAACAACAGGTCTAATAGTATTGCTGGTTGCTTATATTACATCTAAAATTTGTATATTTATTACTGGAACGAAAAACAAAGTAGATCGTATTTACAACAGTAAGAAACTACGTAGATGATATTAAGAACTATTTATTGTTTCCACATACCTTTGCAGGATGCGATTCTTCTTCAGCCTCTTTCAGTGTCGTTTTAATGAAAATGTATTCGCCTCGGATTATGTTGCAGTTATACAATAGAATATATTTTTACTAGCAGTGAAAGAGGCTAAGGAACAAGCAAGTCTGGACAAAATTAGCCATATATTATATTTGAATACTACAGCAAGGCAACAGGTCAGTGGTAGCTTCAACTTGGGGTTCTTCCAGTCACCTCAGGAACTGACTGTCAACAGTCATTACGTGTATACAAGATCTACAGTCCAACAGCATTTATTTACCACCAACAGAATGGTGTTGGAAATTAGCTGATGCGAAACTCTTTCTTATAATAACTACAACGCTGCAGAGAACCACCTGAAGGTAGACATGTGCAATTGTATAACATAATGTGAAAGGAACTGTTAGTTTAAAATAATGGGCGTGAGTGTATTTCCATGTGTTGTCAGTATGAAGACTACTGATACATTAATGTGTTCTATTTTAATGAACACTGTGAATATGTTGATTTGCATCATGTGATAGACAGTTGTTCTGAAGACGAAGAATATAATGAGAATGATGACCCTACTTCATCCCAACAGAACATAAGCATGCGAACATAACACTGAGAGAATGTAGTACTTCAGAGTACAATATAGTGCTAGATTTATATTATTTCAATATATTTAAATTGACGTTAAATATCCAACATCAGAAATCAAAATCCTAATAGTTTCATAATAAGTTCATAATTCCTTGATGGTTTGACTGTTATTTTCACTGTCATCATTTTTTAGACTTTTCAATACGACCTTTGATATTTTTTAAATTTCAGGGTAATACAAAACTTGAGTTTTGGGAACTTTCTACAAATTAGTGAGTTAATCGTGTGGAGTATATTTTTATAGGTACGATTTCTTTCAAGTGTGAAATTGTATCTCAGCCTGTGAGTGTCCAAACTGTCCAGTCACTCTCCTGTGTAGCTTAAACTTCACATCTTCGGCAATACGCAATTGTAAAACTGTAAATTTCAAAAGCTTTACATTATAACAAAGCTTATAGATTTTTTTGTATAACGTTTATTTCAATATTATTCCCATATGCTGCCGCTGAAAACGCATATTGCATCAACAAAAATATATCAATTAGAAGAGGTAATAATTTTAAAGGTTATCCTAAATATCAACCTAAAGCGCCACTTCAAAAGGATAGGTCAACAAATTTTTTTTTGTCAACAATGCTAGAATTACAGAACAAAAACGACTCCTATACTTTGAGTACCTTAGGACTTGTACGTAATAAACTAAGCGCAAGATGGCGCATTGTATTACAAAATAGCAGAAAACCCGAAATGGGATGCATTTGCATTTTCTTGGGGTAATGGGGAAGGTCTACTTAACACTTTCCTCCTTGCCTCGCTTTGTTAATTTCGATGTCTTTGTTTGGCGCATTTTCATTAGATAATATGGTTTAGTTAATGCTTTATGTGCCATGAGTGTACTTTCGCTAAGTTCTCAGATAGGCAAGCTTTAACAACAAGTCTGTAGTGTTTAAATAGGTAATATTACTCTTAATAACTAAGATATAAGTATATATCACTAATAACAATACATTGCAAATATTAGGTGAAGTTCTGCATTCAAAGTTTCTAATAATTTCAGCAATATTTTATCAAGTATAATCATTATCGTACCATTCTGTTAGGAAAAAAAATCCGTGTTCGTGTATCGCAATTCTACTTAGTACAAACCAGTTCGATCCAAATAGTCTTTGTCTATATCGACATATCTCTGGCAATGATTCACAGAATTCGAAATCCCGTCTCTGAAAAGAAAAATAAGTACCATACAGGCTTTTGTTAATCCTTTCGTTTAGGAACTTACATAGATACATGAACATATAGCAGTAGAGTAATGCATATTTCGGGTAATGTAGAGGTTGCAGAAGTACTTCATACGTCAGGTCAGTCAGCTTCGTGTTTCATATGTTTTATCAAGTGAGCTGCCACCTCTTAACATTCATGTTGACCAACGAAGTTTGTGTTCTACCTAATGGATTTCGTTGAACTGTTCACTCATATTTGACGCAGTGTACAATACTGATTAAATATCGGTGTTGTTTGAGATGCCCAAACTTGCTAGAGATCGGTTGTCACCACTGGATCCTCTGCCCTACACTACAAGGACACCTCATCACCTATGCAAGATCAAGCTGTGTATATAGTGGATTAATCGAAAAATAATGCACTGGGAGCTGCTACCGCCTGACCAAATGACCCCTGCGGACCAGCGCTAGCAGCAGTTAGAACCTGTGAATTTGGCTCTGCAGTATAAGGGGCCAGCATTAGTCAGCCGCCTTGTGTAGTGTTCCGTGCCGCCGATGCCAGGCCGCAGCTGAACGAGTGTTTACAAAAGTAGGTGGGTGCGTTTGAACACTAACGGTAAGTGAAATTTCCTGTATGGCTGTGCCTATACTATAAAGACAAACACGCACTTTTTACCTTCTGGAAAAATGTGATTCAAACTAAAAAAGTGTGGCCTCTGGAACACGCGAAGGGAGTTGGTATTTTAAGTAATGAGAATAGTATTATTTATTAACTTTCTTAGGAATATGAGAGAGAGCGTGAAATTAGGAATTATATGTATGACCATAAAAATCGGTATCAAATTAAAAATTTTTAAAAGCAGCCGAGTAATGCTCGATAATACATATAAAATAAGCTGCTTTCTTGTTTTCAATAGATAGATAGCTGAAGCACCATAACTATAGAATACTATAATGTTTCCTTACTAGTTCACTTTTATAAATACAAAAACTATTTAAATTGTTGTTACATAAATGAAAAAAGAACAATTCTAGGAAAAGGTATGAGAAACTGTAATTGAGGATTTATTTCATTTAGAGTACTTATTCTTCCTAAAAATGATGTACTAATAAGAATGTAAAACTGAACTTGAAATAAAACATTAATAAGTCTTCTCATATAGCAATTTACCTGACATCTATTGGTTACGTCTTGAAACCAGATTTTTATTCCAGCTTTCCTTATAGGTGCAATAGAACAATCTCTTCTGTTGCTGTATTGTATTTACATCCAATATGATCTTGAAAAATAACTTTAATCATTCGCTACATATTTTGTTATTGAAAAAGACATTTCCCCCTGATACTGTCTTCGAAATATAAAACATATTTAAAACGGACTTTATACTCCAAAAATTTATTCTAAAAGTTAAAAATTACATATGAGTATTTCTTTTCAGGATAACTTACATATTTCTTTATAGCGAAAGAATATTTCTTAAGAAACAATTATAATTCCAGAAGCACTACAAGACTGAAATATGAAATACTGCAGCGTATGATATAACAAACTGACGTGGATATCTCAATCTGCACTTTATAGATTTCCTATAATATTTGTGAACGTGGAATCCAAATCTGAACCAATTACATGAATAGGTTAATGGGTAACTCTTCTTCCTTCAATTAACTTCAAATGTCATTTTGTGCTTTGTAAAACTCCTTTACTGCATTATTCAACTAGAATTTGAATTTGAAAATGAACAGGACAAATATAATCCGGATCTTTTGTGACACAATCAGAAACTAATGTGGACAATGTCACTAAATTACAATTGGTAGGTTGATAAGATGCCAACATGTAAAGGTTTAATTGAGATGAAAGGTTGCCTAAAATATGGTCAAAACGTATTGAGACCAATATTTAGAAATGTTTGAGCTATTACAGAGCAGAAAATAATTAACTTCTAAGTAAAATTGTATTATATTTTAAATAAACTAGAAACGTACTATGAAAGTGGCTGTGTTCTTTCAGTCAGTCCTTGCATTCTTGCAGAAGCGTGCTAAGCATGCATATTTGTGCTACGTAGCGCGCAAATTATTCAGCTAGTCTTTTGACCAGAACCAGTAGCATTTCAAGTACTCTATCCATTAATAAATATTTGGTAGACCGTTTGCTAGAAAATACTGAAGAAGACAAGAGAAGATCATGTTTTTCGCATACGCAATTAAAAATTATACTACTTTGATTAAGAATATTGCATATAATTCAATATACTTCAATGTAGAAAATATTGAACCTTGAGGACCAAACAATATAAATGAAAACTACGAGATGAGTTTGACACGTAGGGTAACTTGTCTACAATTGTATTTTGTGACTAACATTATTAAACATTATTCCAAACGAATGTTAGGATTCAACAATATTTGCAGACCAATAGGTTGAATATCAATTTTTCTCTGTCATAATTGAAGACCTGAATTAAAAAAAACATCCCAAGTGCACTGGAGTATATTTTTCAGGAGGAACTACAAAATAGTCCATGCTATTTTATCCTATTCAGCGGAAATTATTTTGTATTAAGAAAGGGTTCCTGTGGTGAGATCATATATGTAAAACCTTTTCTGTGAATGTAATATTTATTCAAGTGGATAGCCCTTGAAACATAGATACCGACGAAAAGAAAAATGTAAATACGGAAATGTTGACTTGGGATGCTTTTCAATTCAAGCTTCAAATTTCATACCAAACAGTGTTACACGATAGCATTTATTTTATAACCTTAGGAAAATTTAAGCAAATATATAGGATATGCTAACAGTTAATTTATTTGAAGTGAGCACGGATAGAGCAAAAGCATTTTTGAACGGTTATTGTAACAATGTGGCATAATAATAATAATAATAATTACAACAAAATAATTACACAATAAGAAAACAACAGTTTTTGATTTATTCCAGATTCATATAAAAATCCTATAACATATAGTTTTGTTAAGGCAGAAATCTGGTTGCAAAGGAAGAGTAATGAAAACTAGTGATAATCTGTACACAAGAGATCGCTTGAGCAAACAGAATATATATTTTGAGAGGTACAAATGATGTTGGGAACGGGCATCTTGTCTGGGTACTCTTAGGTTAAAACGGGAATAAGGTCATTGGTCCTGAGTTCACCCTGCACTATTGTATAAAGACATTCTAAATAATTAATCTTCTTCGTGTGTCTATGTTTTTAACTTAAAATATCTACGTTAGATCTCTGTTAGATGTTGGGTGCCCTCTATTGTGCAATGCGGATAGAACTTTTGGACTTTGTACTATTTAGATAAGTACATAGTTTTGCAATACATAGACCAGAATGATAAACAGCATTCAGTAGTAGGAAGTACACAAGAGAGAACATATGACCGAAGAGATCTCAATAAATCCTAGAGGTTTGAGTGCTTTAGTAGCTACGAATTCAATGTGAAAAGTAAAATTGAGTTTTTCATCAAATATGATACCAAGGTCTTGGTAATAGACTTACCCATTGTATATTAGATGAGGCTAATGTGTGCTTACATTTTGTGGTATGAGGTTTGAGTGAGAAACGCATTGCAGCAGTTTTGCAATAGTTATTTTCAGTAACGAATTATTATAAGAATGATTTCACTCATTATTCAACAGAATCTATAGCGGCTTGAAAGAAGAAAGTATCTTCTATAGATTTAATGGTCTTAAAAATTTTGCAATCATCAGCGTAGAGAAGTATAGAGCAGAAATTATCTATCTGTTCACATAAGTCTTCAGTTTAGAGGAAAAATAAAACTGGCGTAAAGGAGTTTTCTTTAGGAACACCAGAAAGCATTGGGAGACACTTGAAAGATCACACGTTGTTCTCTGCCAGTCAAATATAATATTAGAAGCTGAAGGAGGGGTTCGTGTATACTTCCTAGGTGTATCTGGATTCAAGCATGTGTATAAGAAGTTTGAAATTCACGGTTTCAAATACTTTTGGAAATGTTGGTGTATGACGTCAAGTTCTTATCTGTTTGCTAGGGCATTCATGGTGTGAGACAGTAGAACAGCTTAATTGGTTTTACATGATTCATTCTTTACAAGGCAATACTGGGAGGGAGAAATAAATGAGAGAACGTGATTTTGAATCGTATCTCTGATTTTTTTCAAAATTAAACCGAGGGCAAAAAGAAGGAAAATAGGTATATATGAATTAACAAAAGACTCCTCACCTTTTTGTAAACCGGAGTAATTCCAGGAATTCGAGAAGTAACCTTTCGAGCAGCACTTATTAAAAAGAATGGTGAGAGATGCAGATAATGGTTGGTCTAGTTTAATCGTTTAGATTTTCGTGGTGTGGTTGATTCCTTCTAACTGCACCTTCTATCAATGAAATCCTTCTTAGACGCGACATTGATAAATCATTAGGTTAGTGCGCTTCGAATACTGCTGCACTCCAAAATTACTTAGTTCCCAATTACGTATGCTGACGCTTTCGATGCAACAAATCTGAGATGAGAGAGAAGTAGAAGAAGAAGAAGTACAGATAAAATAATATGGAATTTATACGTAGTGAAAAAGAACCTAACATTATATAGTTCAGTTCCCACAAATCTAACAGCAAGATAGAAGGGAGTTTTGAACTACAAAATTACCCAAATTACCCATGTGCCCCCGGTGCAATTTCCAAAAGTTTGGTACTATCATGTTTGTCTTTTCACACACTACAAGAATCAAGCAAAAAAATTGGGGCCCAGTGTGCTCCCTCTCCTCGATTTCTCCTCTTGAACTGCAAAATTACCCAAATTGTCCATGTTCCCCCGGTGCAATTTCCAAAATGTTGGTACAGTCGTGTTTGTCTTGTCACATACTATACGAATCAAGCAAAACAATTGGGGCCAGGTTTACGTCTTCCAACCCAATACCCATATATATGACGAAGAAGAAGGATATTAAAATTCTCTCCACAACAATTCGCAGTTGCTCACAACACAACCTGTTTTTCGTCACTCCCCTTAACTTGCTTAACAAAACTTCTATCACGCAATATAAAAGAGTGAGTTTCTTTGCGAAATTGTTGTGTACATTAACTGGTGTTATTTGTTTGGAAAATTAAATGTGCTTATTCTGTATTAACAGAAAACTTCTCTTAACAGAAATATACGAATACATGCCATTATATTCCACAAATTTGAAGTAACATTGTAGCATTGGCTTCATGGAGAAACTTTAAACTCTATGCTGGCTCTAGAAGATTACTGAATTTCTGAACTCAATGAGACTGTCCCAAGAAATAATTAATGACAAAAAAAAATCTGATGTCCAAGTTGCTCAGTTTCTACCACCTGGACATGAAAATTTCTTCGCATCTTTATAAAATATTAATACTTGTCACCAATCATAATTCTGCACCGCCTCTTTAATATATCGTTGCACACACCCAGTAAAAATGTTACTGCTCTCAGTGTAGCTACTGCACATTTGCGTAACTGCACTTATTAATGGTTGCGAGGGAAAAGGCTTTTAATTGCTGGCTGGAATACACAAATTTTCTTCCAGAATTCTGAATTTTTTTGACACCGTCACATACATTCCTTTATTGTGAGAAAATGATATATAAGGAAATGTGCTATTCAGAGACTATGTGATGAAATGTTGTTTAAGTCAAAACAAACTCATCTGCCAAGGAATCCCAGAAGATGATTTTTTTCGTAATATTTAGAGAGACAAGAATAATCACTAAGTATTGTGAATAACGAAATTAATTGTAATTCTTTATTTTTTTACAAATTATTTCTTCCACAAAAGAAATCGGTGTTAGTTAGATAGAAAGCAATTTCAGAATATCCACATATACTCAAGACACTAGAAAGGGGAAAAGGAATTCAACATTTGTGATAACGGATTAATAGATATGATCTCCGATGTTAGAGTACAATGTTTTTGAATGTTGTCTACTCGCCGTTAAGATTAATTTAGGTAGCATGAATCTGGTTTTCTTCTATATAAATATGGAAGGTTATGTTAAGAAAAGTTCGATCGGTTTACTTTGTATAAAGTTAGTAATAAACAAACCATTTTACTTTGTATAAAATGGTTTGAACAAAATATTTGAGAACATAAAACTGGAAAGATCCAAGAAGCATTTTTAGAAAAATGGAGATGAAGAACAGGTGAGTACAGTAATATGACTAAGTTGTTTATACGTGTGGAGATTTAAAATATTTATCTATTGAGAATGAACGAACATGCAATATGTGCCGATACGAATTAAGAAAAATCTATATTAAATACATAATAACCTCTAAAATCATTTTCACCCTATTCACTAGATGACGCTGAAAACAAAATAAAACAAATTCATGAAACATTTAGAAATTCTAGTTTTATGAATCTAGTTGAGTTAAATTTGCAAAACATTATAATAATACGCTGCAGTAACGTTTAATATCTTATATTATTGAGTAGCTGCATAATTAGATAATGTAAAACATGCTGGCACAAAGATATATAAAGAGGGTAAGAGGTACAAGTTTATTTTTTTTTAATAACACAACAAAGATACAAATTATATTGTAGTTCACTTTTTGTATAGAGTTGGATGGAAAGTTCATTGTAATTTTCGTGCTTCGGCTCTAAGATATATTACAGAATTAACATAGAAGTAAAAAGCATGTTGAGGCTAGGATATGTGTTCTGTGGGATTGACAAATGCAATATTTATTAAGACGATTCTTTGGTTTTAAGTGCGTCAGAATAAATAAATTGAAGAGAAAATATTATTCTTGGTATTGCTGTAATGTGAGACAACCTCTCGCTTACATAGATTTATATTAAACTGGATATAGGAATCGATCTTTCCACATTGTTTAATAACTTCACTTGTTTTTCAGATTTTAAGAAGTAAACAATGATTGTCGGAGTTAGCTTTTTGGAGATCTTATATACTTTTGAATAATTGTCCGAATATGTGATATCTGGATTCTGTATGGTCACTACATGATACTGACAAATCTGTGAATAATAAGTATGTATGTTTTTATGTAGAATTGAATATGTTCGAGACTGCGTTTATGAGGAGATCCATTGCTTGAACTATACGTTCCTAATCTACAGTTAATTATGCGAAATTGTTTGGGCAAGATTCATGTTTCATATTACAATTGATGGGAATTAGTAAAGTCTATCATAATATATTGCATCGTTAATTATTATTGATAATTACTATATATTACGGTCGTATCGGCAAAACTTTAGTTTACTCTAGGTATGA
>JAGDQP010061125.1:0-12092 GCA_022664845.1 Lepisma saccharinum
GACAGTAAACGAATTGGTCTGTAGTTTTCGACGCGTTCTTTGTCCCCTTTCTTGTACAACAGAATTATAACAGCATTATTCCAACTTGAGGGTATTTCTCTCTTCCTCAGGCACATTGAGAATAATTTAGCAAGTTTCTCTTTCATCTTTTCACCTCCCCATTTAAACATCTCTGCTGTGAGTCCATCTTCTGGCGATTTTCTGTTCTTCATCCCTCGAAGTACTTTATCCACTTCTTTCATTACGTCTGGGACATTACATCATTTTTTCTTCCTAGTCTTCATTTCCTAGCTCTTCTTCGGAATAGTACAATTCTCTGTAGAAATTTTCAAATATGTTTCTAATTTCTTCCCTATTTCGTGTTACGGTCCCGTCTGGTCTCTTGACTGCAATTATTTGCTTTTTCCCTATCATGAGCTGCTGTTTGGTTTTCTTCAGGCTCTTGTTTTCCTCGATTGTATATCCTCTCTTATTATCTTCCTTACGGTTTTATTTAATTCTATATATTCAATCCTTTTTATGTAATTTTCCTCTTCTTTCATTTCCCTTCTTTTCTTCATCAAGAGTTTAGTTTCTTCTGAGATTTTGCTCTCTGTTTTTCTTTCTGGTACCTGCTATCTCCTTGGCTGTTTCTCTTATTATCTCGGTCAGTATTTTATTTCTGCTACTGATGTCTTCTTCATCCTCTAACTCTTCCAAGGCGCTGAATCTGTTGCTTAGTTCTATCTCGAATGTACTTTATTTTCTTGTTTAAAATCTCTCGAAAACATACATTTTAGTTAGTACATAAGTATTATTGTTTCATGTTCTATAATGACTTAAAGAAATAATATGCGCTCTGTATTCTTTTCTTAATTGATACAGATTTTTTGTTTGTTTGCAAGAAGAAAATGATATGAATTAATGATCTGGAAAAAGTAGAAAAATATACCTGGGAAACCTGCAAAAAACCTGGAATTTGAAAAGCAATATCCAGTAAACACCCTGTTAAAAGTCTTCAGTTTTTGGTTGGAAGTCTGACCGTAAGAAGAGAGAAACATTACTACTCACAATACTTAAGTAGTATTCACAATACTACTCACAATACAGTTACGTCACATTTTGCAGTTCACCATTAATTCAGTTAATATAACAATTAAAAAATATACGTATTGACTTTGAAAGATGTAATTAATATATTGAAGCAAACTATGATACTCCCCTATTGCCTTGATTTCGTTGATAATTTCCTTGCTTCCACTATTCAGTGATTAGTTGCAACACTGTTAAAGTTGTTTTTTTTTTTTACCTGAGCGGAATACAAGGAAGTAAGATACATGAACGTGACAACTGATGTTAAGATTATGCATCACTTACGGGATTGAAATCAATATTCTCTTCGTTTACATTGACATCAGAATTTTTGGAAGAAACAAGGTGTCGTGGGGGTGGAGGGGAGGGAATTTTCATGCTTGAAAGAAAATGATGTCCAGTAACAGTTAATACGTTGTAAATAATAATAATAGTAATAAAGCTGGAGGGTAAACTAATGTGTCATTGGTTGTTTTGTAACTGTTGATCTTCAATCAGGATTTAGCTGCTAGTACAAACCATAGTCAGTTCACCTTAACCAGTGGCCATCAACCTGTCCACGGCAGAACATCATAATTATGATCACTATCAATCACAGGGTTCACAGAAGGTGTCCGATTTTCTAAGTTTATTTTTACTTAGGAAATCTAAATTTGAAAACGAGAAAAGTGGTCCTTTTGTCGATAGGTAGAATATTTTCATTTTCTTGGAAAGTACTGTTGGTGATGGAAAAAGCAGTTTTAAATAATTTAAATTCTTATTTCAGTTTGAAATGAAGAGAGTTGTTTTTCATTTTAAACAGGCAGGAAGTAAGGGTTGCTATTAATATTCATTGTTATCTGTTTATTGTTATATTTACATGTGATTTAGAATTAAAGCTGTCCGTTATCTCTCGGAACTATTTAGGGAATACAGAACATATAATTAACGTTCTTCGATACCTGTTCCTAATTAGTAAGTACTTTAGGATGCGCGTTGTCGCGGTAAGCTGTTCATTAAAAGCAAAGGAATACATATGTGTTTGAATACGTTTTTTTAAATTTGGAAACTGAATATTTTCTTGGAAGGCTCTCTCGATCATAGTTCCTTTTTATAGAGCATTTGTCATACAAGAAGTTAAGATGAGCCTTGCACCGATTTTCTTGGAATTGATTATTCATCTGCCTGGTATCATTGATATTAAGTCTCTTTCAATAAATCTCGTTTATGATAAGCTGAGATGAAGAATCTATTTCGGGTGTTGACATAGTTTCTACTTTGGAGTAAGCCACTTAAGGTTTCGTAAACACCTGGCAAACTGTGCCAGTATGTGCCTATATACAGCTGGTGAACATGAAGCAACCTTGCAATGTATTTTATTTTATGTCTCGTACTCGAAGTTGAAGCTATTGACGCATTACCATGTATTACTTATCGATATTGTTCATGTTCATTTCGTAACGAGCCAACTGGATGTTGTATGTCTTACATTTTTTAAAAATTAAACTGTTCTATGAGAAGAATATTTTTGTATATCATGAAGGCCATAATTTAGAGTTGTGTTGTAGTGGCCTATTCCCATATTACGTGCAAATAACGTGGTCCCCGTGACAAACGGTAGGGCGTCTGACTACGAATAGCGTGGCCGGGGTTCAAATCCCGACCAGAAGGCTGGAAACTTTTTTCTGGTGCATTAAGGTGCATTCAGCCTCCTATCATATTGAGTACCAGTGTCATTGGTATTCCTGGGCACCTTGCGATCTATATGCGGTGGAGTGAAGGACTGACCATTCCACCTCACCGCCGTAGGTCGAGAATATGTGGAGCCGCTACACGTACATCACCCATGCGCCGTAAACGCAGGTTTTTACGTGCAAATAAAGATTTCTGATAGTGTACTTAAATCAGATATTTTTCTTCTTACAAAGGAAGGTCTCGATCTGGGAAGCGTTTTTTGGGATCAGATTTCGTGTGGTGACAGTTTATCCTTCAAGTGGAAGTAACAAAATACGTAGGCGCACTTTTTGATCTGTTTGGAAATCACACTCGTGAGTTAAACAAAGTATGGATAATACCTTATATATCTTAAGATTTTTCTCACTGTCAGGTGGCCGGGTGGCGGTATCGTGCTGACTTCACGAGTCAGAATTTTCAGCATCTAGTCCCGGTCCATGTCATTGTTTGTAATTTTTGTCAGCAGAATTAGTGCGACAAGTATTGTTAAAAAAAGAAAATATACTTGTGAACCATTGTGTTATTCGAAAAACACCTTTTGTGAAACGTGTACTATTTGTGGTGAGAAAAAACGTTCCAGGAAACTTTGCTGAATTGTAACATTATTTCTCAGATAAAAGTTTGTAGTCATGTGGTATATGCCACGAAAATGCATATGGAGAATGGTAATAATTTCGTCATGCGAAGTACCAACAAAGAATTTAATTTGTATTGCGGGACAGCTGTTTCCTTTCATTGCCAGATCAACACCGTAGCTGTATTCAACTAGTTTCGTTACTTTTTTTCTCGCACATCATTATTAACGTTCCAACACGAGTGTTTTTCGAATAAGAAATTATTTCATAATTATATTTCTTCTTCATTTTCGTTCTTTTTTAGTACATTTCATGAAATACTCATTGTGCTGACAAATAAATAAATAAACTCGAACCTGCTACGTGTGGCTCGTGAAATCAGCACGCTGCCGTCTTCGCTACCTGACCGGCCGACAGCGAGGAGCAGAGCACCGTAGTAATTTTTGTACTTGACAGGTAAACTGCCACAATACGAATTCTGCTCCGAAAATGCACTTCCCAGGTCGGAATCTGTCCTTGTTAGACTTATATCAAATGTAAACTGTACTTGTTTTAAAAATAAACCTTGATGTTAAGTAACAGCATCAGCGTAAATAGAATTCTTTAAATTTGAAATTTATCGTTTGTAATTGAATTCTTTTATAGATACGTCTTTTGTTTAATGTATGTTTATTTTTTCGACTTAGTGTTTTGAGAACTGAAACTTAACAAAATTGCATTGTTTTCTTTACAGATGTGCTATCATGTCAGGAAGTGGAGAGATAACAGCCCAACTGCCCCATGTTGCCACCTATGTATTTCCTGTATCACCCGTCGGCAATGCCGTAAATCCAGCGGATGGCAGCTCAGTAGTAACAACAGTCTCTTCCGGTGTGGAAAAGACAACCGAATCGGAAGGGTTTGTCAGTGGATCTCTCTCCAAAGATCCTGCAGGACCAATCAATATGCCTCGCACTGTAGGAACTGTAGGCACCCGGGGACACATACGCAGTGCCAGTCATGGAGGAACAGCCAGCCCGGGTGCAGGAGTTGTAGGTGTTGTCGGTCGTCCCTCAGCTCTGAAGAAGGGCCACGCACGCGCCTTCTCACAAGGTCAAATAGTCGATGGATCATCATCAGGTCAGGGCCTTCGAGGTCACAGTCGAGTTGGGTCAAAGACTGATTTTATTCTGCCACCAGGTCATCAGGATCGCGAATCTAGAATTCACAATCAGATTTCTCGAACTGACTCAGTGGGTTTTGGACACTCTCGTCAGGCTTCGCGCTCTGAATCCATATACACTCTTAGACAGCATGTGCCTTCTTTGTCGGATCGTGTGTTCTTTTGGCGGAGGAAAAAAGATGGTGCCGAGGACTCTCATTACCGCCGAATAGTGCCGAATCATATGGTACCCCCTAACATTCCAAAAAATCAGCATCCAAACAGTATCTATCCAACAAATCAAATACGAACGTCAAAATATACGATTCTGTCGTTTCTACCAAAGAACCTTCTAGAACAATTCCATAGAGTGGCGAATTTGTATTTTCTGTTTATTGTGTTGTTGAATTGGTTTCCAGCCATCAATGCTTTTGGTAAAGAAGTGGCGATGATTCCCGTGTTATTCGTGTTGGGAGTTACCGCAATCAAGGATATGTTCGAGGATCGTAGGCGGCATAATAGTGATAAAAGGATAAACAATTCAACGTGCCGTGTATTTAGAAGGTAAGTAAC
This sequence comes from Lepisma saccharinum, assembly GCA_022664845.1. NCBI lineage: Eukaryota > Metazoa > Arthropoda > Insecta > Zygentoma > Lepismatidae > Lepisma > Lepisma saccharinum. The sequence goes on from JAGDQP010061125.1 coordinate 5,074, forward strand.
ATTTTTTTTAAGTAGTGGTTTTCGTTAATAAACTACAGGGTGTTCAATTTACAACGCAACACGGGGTTTGGGATAGTATAACTTTTGAACCGGAAGCGATAAAGAGATAATGCTTATACCAAAATGAAGCCTTGTTCATGCAGATATTTTTAAATGATTGAATTACATTAGGAACCACGCAGTGGTGCTAGATGTAACGAAAGGTATATATATACCAGGGTGAGTCATATGTTCGTAGCATTGGGTGGTTTCCGATGCCGGAAAACCATGTGAAACGTGTAGAACAGGTGAAGGTGGTGGTGGCAGAAAGCGTGTCATGTGTCTGTCTGATCACAGCGCTAACGGTGTGTGGGAGGAACTACGCGTTGAATACACAGTTGGCAGGACAATAGCTGAGGAGAAACTTGTGTGTCGTGTGCTTCTGCGCCATTACTGGAAAAAAGGGTTGAATGCAGCAGCAGCAGCCAAGGAAATTTGTACCGTAGAAGGTACTGTCCATCCGTCCGCAGCTAGAAAGTGGTTTCAACGTTTTGGGTCTGGTGACACCAGTCTCGATGACAAGTCTAAGAGTGGACGCCCTGTGACGACGGATATCGATGCCGTCCTGAACGCTGTTGAAGTAAACCCAGGAACTAGTACCCGTCAGCTGGCAGATGAGGTCCAGACATCACGAACCAGTGTCGTTCGTCATCTGCATCAACTTGGGTTTCGCTCCAGGCAACCGCAAGAATGGTTCCCCATAATTTGATTCCCGCTCAAGCTCAACAACGTGTGACCCTGTGTGAAGAACTGCTTCGAAATCCAACTGACGACAGGTTTTGGCGGCGGATCATCACGAATGATGAAAAGTGGATCTTTCTTCGTTATCCTGACACCGGGAAACAATGGCTTCGACCAGGTACCGAGGCCCAGTCAGTGGTTCAAAGAGGGTGGTTTGAAGAGAAGACAATGCTGTGTGTGTGGTGGAATTTCGAAGGTCCGGTGCGCTGGGAGCTCGTTCCACATGGTCGTTCCTTAGATGGGACATTGTATGCTGAACAGCTGCAACGGGTATACGACATTGTGCGCCGTTGTTATCCACCACTGGTGAACCGAAAGCGACTGTTCCTCGAATTTGACAACGCTCCATGCTACAGGTCAAGAAAAGTCCGACAGCACATTGCGGACATGGATTGCGTGGACATTTTACCCTTCCCCCCCTACAGTTCCGACCTTGCACCATCTGATTTTCATCTGTTTCGTTAATGGCACACTTCCTGCGGGGCAGACAATTCCATTCCGTGGATGATGTGACAACTGGCATTACTGAGTTCTTTGCTTCAAAGATATATATATATATCCTCCCTTCGGGGAGAGGCCTCATCCACTAGTGGATTGAATATGGCTGTGATTTATATATATATATAGCCTATATTTACAAAATATGTAAAATGACCTATAACACACACGTATGGACGTTCTGTCGTTATTTTTTAGTTTGGTGGAGTAGCTCGGCAACTTTGGCGGAAAAAAGGTTCATTTTTACCGATAACCAATCGGATGAGGCCTCTATTAGGGGGAACTAGGAAAGTCGTGGTTTCTAGAAATTAAGATTCTGAATTGGCAACACTGCTGGTGTTTCAGTGCCAAAAAAGGCGTGTCTCTAATCTGTACACACTATGCAATTACTGAAAACAAGAAAAAAGAAACTTTGAAATTGTCATGAAAGAAGTGTTACTTTCATGCACCCAGCAACAATGCTATGCATAAGGAAATGTCAGCTTTACAGCAGATGCCGGAAGTGGCCCCCGTTTTGATCCAAACACAGGTTCACACGTTTCACCATGTTGGCAGCAACTTTACGAAGAGTAGAAATGCTAATTTTCTCTGTGTCTCCGCGAATGTGTGTTTCCAGGTCTTGTAGTTCGAGGATTATTCTTGTATATCTCTTGGTTTAAGTAGCCCCATAGAAAATAGTCCGGAGATGTTAAGTCAGGGGACCGACTGGGATATAAGTCTTTCTTTGCTTACTATCCACTCAGCAAAAAATTATTTCAACATGTTTAACGTTTCGTTTGACGTATGGCATGCTGCCCCGTCTTGTTGAAACCATCAATCATGTTCATCAATATTTAATTCCTGATGCATAGCAGTGTTGCCGGGTGCATGTAAGCGTAACACTTATTTCTTGACAATTTCAAAGTTTCTTTTTTCTTGTTTTTACTAATTGCATAATGTGTACAGTTTAGAGACATGCCTTTTTTGGCACTCAGAATCTTAATTTCTAAAAGCCACGATTTTCCTAGTTCCGCCTTACAGAGACTTCATCCGATTGGTTATCGGTAGAAATGAACATTTTTTTTCTCTGCTATAGTTGGCGAGCTACTCCACCAAACTAAAAAATAACGACAGAACGTCCATACGTATGTATTATGAATCATTTTACATGTTTTGAAAAAAAAAAAAAATTCTTCCGTTACATGCGGCAATACTGCGTGGTTCCTAATGTAATTCAATCACTGCTTCCTAGTTTAAAAATATCTGCATGAACAAGGCTTCATTTTGGTATAAGCATTATCTCTTTATCGCTTCCTGTTCAAAAGTTATACTATCCGTAACCTCGGGTTGCGTTATAAATTGAACACCCTGTATGGAATAAATAATAATCTCACGAAATTATTCGTGTATTCCGTCGATCATTCCGTGATACCGTGAAGGACTACTCCTGTATGGTCAGAAGTTTTTTTTTTTTTTTTTGAAACCATAAATCTTAAGTGAAAACATTATGAATATTTGTATTCGTAAGTTCTTTAAACCATAAATGTTAATTTGAAACAGTATATGGTGAATATTTGTATAAAAAATGTAAAGTATCCCTGAGTATATCTTCAGTGTCGGCTAGTGAAAAATCTATCTACAAGTGATGGAGTTGTTTCATGTTAATGCTTAGAAAGCGAGATAGTGTAGTAGTGTGTTTCTGATGTAACTTGTAAGCAGCATGGGGAAGTGTCACAGTGTTATCATTGTTTGTGGTCTTTGTAGGGAAACTGCCTTTGTTGTTTATAGGCATGTAAACAGCGTATATCTGTAGTTTGTAGAGTACCAGAGGATGTGCGTCACGTGCTTTGAAACAGATATTTAGAGCTAAAACGAAGCACAGGATCTTTGACAGATAGAAGGAAGTTAAGTGCTGTTTTGGGCCTAAGGAAGGTTGTTGGTAGAATAGAGTACAAAGTCATCTTCATAGATAAACCCCTATTTAAGAAAGTGAAAAATTGTTCAGCTCTTTGTGTTCTTCAGCTGTGTAATGTCGGTTTATTGAATTTATTCAAATGTAATTTATTATATTTTGAAGCATGTATATTAATATTAGTAGCATAATAACCTTGTGATGTGTTATTTGTATGATTTAGTCTTAAAATGAAACTTTTAGCCTCGCTCCAACGCCCCCCCCCCCTAATTTTTTAAAAAATATTTCAAAAACTAAGATCACTATCAAAAATGTAAGCGCATAGAACTTACAAATTACTATAAAATACAATGGACAGCGATCTCGAAATCTTGTTCATTGATGAGTGATAGTTTTCAAAGATTATGATGCCATTATTTAATTGAAGTCTCAGCACTCATCAATTGATAAGATTTCGAGATCGCTCTCCATTGTATTTCATAGTAATTTGTAAGTTTTAGTGCGGTATGCGTTTACATTTTCGATAGTACTCGTAGTATTTTTAATATTTTGAAAAATGTTAAAAATGAAGGGGTTGGAGCAAAGACAACTTTTAAGTTATTTCCAAAATCCCAGTAGTTATAACAGGTTGAGATTGATTTCACTGAGATGTTTATTCATTGACAGAAGAAACTCCTGTACAACCACATTTTTATTATTTTTACGTGATGAGTGAACGCTTTCTTTTTATTTTATTTTATTTACTGTCTAAATCAACTTACACGACTAAATCCTATTTACAAGTGACATCGGAAGTTGAATAGATACGAAAGAAATTATATAACATAAAATCATACAAGAACAAAAGCATAATAAATATTAATACAATTGTAAGCAATATAGTGAGTGTAAAAGCTAAAAACATGTACAGAATTTTAGTGAATGTTTCTTTTAAATGCATTGATTGGTATACGCCATATATTAGTATCGCTACTCACACACATTTCATTAAGTAGCCAACGCAATCGATTTATGCAATAATACCAAATATATGCAATTCCAGATAATTTTTCCTGAGTTCCACCATATAAACGGAAAGATTTATTGCACTTCTGTTTCCTCAAGTGAAATTTGTATCAAAATTGTTGAAAATCTCTTCTTCATATTCCCAATTTTGGGAGGTATTTCTCATGTGCTAGTAAGCTTCAATTAATTCTTGATATGTGGTAGAAATGAAACCGTTTCGCGTGTATCGTACAGGTAATGGTACTACTTCATGGGGGAAAAAAAAGACCTGGCTGTACTATGTGTGCATGAAATAGAAATTTTTAGTGCAGGTGCACGATCTTAAACTTTCGTTATCCGAGAACATGGTAATAAATCATTAAGAAACACTTGACATTAGTACATTGTAAAATACTGTAATTAATCAGTTGGTAAGAAAAACGCGAATATATTGGTTATTTATGTTTAAAAATAGTAAAAATACTTTTTTCAATAGGTAATTTTGTTCTCGGCTTCGCGGTCCAAAGGTTAACCACTTGTGTATTGTGATTAAGTAGGTTTCAGAGGACTCCACTGTGTGCAATTTTAAGGTTGTAATTAGTGATTTCATTGGAGATTTTGTAATAATACTTTAAAAAAGAACTTAAACCTATATGGGAATTTCGTTTGGTATATGGACAATTTAATATGAAAAATAGACTAAATTTACGAAAGTACTGTGTTTTAATGTAAAATTTGAATGTCATCAAAGGGGATTCTCCTGATATTTTCAAATTCAGCGAACATTTTTTTTTTTATTATTACTTGCTGATGATCATATTTTGTTCTGCAGGATTCGTAAAATAAGTTTCTGGATCTTTTTTTATTTAGCGAACTAATTTTATACAGATCATGTTTTAGCAAAGCAATATATATATATATATAGGCTACGGCATTAATTCAGAGGGAATATTAGGACGTTAACACACGAGAATAAAAGTCACAACCATGTTCTGAGCTTGCTTGAGCGACATAAAGAGAGAAACCTTTCACACATTTTATCTTTCAGTATAATATAAAGGTAGATAAAGAATATCTGTGATAAAGAATATAATATATTATATCATAGATAGTGTAGTGCTCTTCGTATTCCAGTTCAGGAAAAGTACTAAAATTTATCTTAAAAGAACGCTCATAAAATCTGTAACGTTACAGGGGTTCATTATTTTAAGGAAATCAGGCGAAACATTAATTTCAGAAACTACAGATCTTTTGGCTATATTTTAACTTACTAAGAAATTTATTACCAGCAATTTTAATTTTCAGCATGTTTCGGTCCAAATTCATATGCTTATAGGGACCCATTTTCACAAAACAAGTAACTTTTATTTCTGCCGAAATTATATATCAGCTTCACAAGTCGCACGGAAGAAAAGCTTTTTTTACCTTTACATACGTAAAGTACAGTGATCGTGGTCGGAACTTACATAAGATAATCAGCTCAGATACCTCCCCACTTGCTGTGGATTTAACGACAAAATAATATCATAAATTATAACTTTATGCTATCTGAATGGTTGAAGTTATGTAGAAAAATGGAATCAAATTATGCGAAATACACTCAGATTCATTGAAATTGGCCGATGAGGATATTTCAAGTTCGATGACTTTCCCAATATGACAAATTCAAAGCAGATGTAGAACAAACGTTTCACGTGTTCGGAGTAATTCGTCATCGTTTTGGACTAAGACCATTTTCTATAAATCCGAGTGTACTTTATTTTTCAGATGAAAAGAAAGACGCTGCAGGCTCTATAGTACCAACGAGAACCTCGTGTGAAATCATTCGCTGATAGGAACTTAGGAAGTAAGAAGCAATCGGTGCAATTCGTAGTAATTTAACCCGGCTGTGTATCCTGTTTTAAGTTTCTGTTAAGTCACGAAATCGAGAAAGGTTATGTAATAGCCGGTTTGGAAACATATGTGGTTTTATTTTCGTGCGTTTGTGTTGGAAGCACTCCTTGAAAATATTTAAAGGTTCTTTCATAAATGAACAGGATTGTTTTCTTTTCCAGAAATTTTATCATTATGTTTTCATAACAGGAAATTCTGTTAACTTGACATTTCAAAGAATGGAATTGTGATACTGCACATCAAAGAAAGAACCTGTACTTGTCTTGTAGTGCTTTAATTTTTATGCTTTCTTTCTGCTAAGCACTCTTTCGCGTGGAGACGTGTTGTTTTATTTGAAATAAGACTTCGTCATGTAACAAATTCTATTAAGCCAATATGCACGTGTTAAGATTTCAGTTTTCTGTGTAATATTTTTCTTTCCCTTCTGATTTTTTTTTAGAAGAAAAAGGGAAAACTAGAATATACATTCGCTTGGAACCAAAAGTAGTGAAGGATGAAGTGTTTATATGCTTTAAAGAAGAAAAACGTATTAAAAAAAAAAGATCTGTCTGATGATTGAACAAGCGGCCTTAGCTCAGTTGGTAGTGTTTTGGCTTCGCAATTTAGAAGGTACTGGGATTGTTCTTCGTGATCGGACTTGCTGACTTACGTTTTTCTTGTCACACCAGACAGATGTTGGGATAGTGCCTTCAGACTAGGCCTTGGCCGACTTCTTCCCTCATTTCTCCCATCGTATTCTGGTCTGATTGTGAGCCGAAGGCCATAATTGAATTCAAAAAGACGTAATCAGTTGTAATCTTGTCGCGGTAGTGTAATATCGGTTTTTATTGTATATACTATATGCGGGTAGAGCATAATGACATAGCAGTACTTTATTGTAAATATTTTATTTTACAGAATTCTGTAAATGCTGTTGTGCCACTTTTCTGAATTATAATTTCGTCTTTCTGTAGCTTTCAAAGTATTATTAATA